>JBBPBX010091321.1:0-13955 GCA_038048925.1 Garcialebias charrua
CGTAAAAGAGGTTAGAGGCCAACCCATCTGGGAAGGCCTGGTAGCCAGAGATAAGTACTGGGGGAAATTCTGACTTCTTTCTGCCATATCAAATTTTCTACATTAAAACTCATTATCTATAGAGGGGGAATGAGGGAGGAATGGGGTGAAGGAGGAATTGAGGAACTGATGAAGGGGAGAAAGATAAAAAAAAACTGTCAAAAAACGAGGTGCAGTACAGCTGTCGGGTAAGACTTGGCTGTTCTCTCTCAGCAGGCTCATCAAATTGCTCCCACAGCGCATCTTCACTCAAAGCTAAAATTAGTCTTTACGTGGTCGACTGCTTTACGGTGTGAAATCCAGAATCTTAATTGACTTCTGCATGAGACTTTATTGACGCAAAATAAAAAAGCAGCAAATAAGGTAGACTTTAGGTTACGGTATATTGTGGTTTTGACTCACTAAGAGTTTTAACTGTGACTGTCAGACTGCAGCAATTTTCATTTTAGTAAGAGCACATCTAGATTTCTAGTCTCAAGTAATACCCGAGTGGTAAAAAAAAAAAACAACACAACTTCCTTCTCTGCTATTCTCCACCTTTTCCTACATGGAACTGCAGGGGCTGCAGATTCTCTACAATAAGATAAGGACTGCCGTGCCTTCGTGATCATTTCATGCTATAGATGTGAATCTAAACATCTGTAGAGCCTATAACACTGACACAGATGTGTGTGTTGTAACATGGCCTGGTAGATTGAATATGACATAACCTGCTTCTGTTAATAAATTGTTTTCTTTTTCTTTCTAAGTCGCTTTTATTGCTTTAAAAATGGTCAAAGACTCAATTTAGCATTTTCTAACCTGTTCCTTCTAGAGTCCAATGAACTTTTATTTTCTTAGAAACTAAAGAAAAACTCAAAAGATAGCCCAACTTTGCCACAAAGTAAGGTAAACAATCCAGCATTCATTTAGTCTTAAGTGCATACTTATAAAATTGATGACCCGTTTATTTTTTTTTATTTATTTTTTGCCTAAAACACTTAGGCAATTTATTTGTTTTAGAGCAAAATCAAATTTATTTCCAGGATTATTTATTTAATTAAAATTACACCTAAAGTTTATCTACCAGCATGCATGAATCATTTCCTAATTCTAATATAATTTCAATGCAATTTCGAGCAAATATTAGGTAATAAAAAGTGTACAATAAAAATCAAATTGTGTAAATATAAATGGTTCTGTTAGTGTGTTGTTAATGGAGCAAAATAAAATATATCAAATATTAGAACACCAAAAGTTGCAGTTCGCTTCACAATTAAAATAAGGCACTTTTCAGTGCACGACACAATCACTGTTTCACTGTAAAAAGATGGAATCTGGAGTCGTGGACTCTCTGACTATTCCTGATTCATCCCATCAAAGAAAACAACAACAAAAAAACTCACAGAGATAAATATATTACAATATTTAAAGTTTGTACTTGTGTTTCTGAGCACTTCAGTGAGTTTTAACAGCCATCTACAGAAAATGACATGTTTTAAAGAGAAAAATAAAATGGATGCAGTACATGTAATTGTATCTATAAAAAGGGAAAAGCTATATAAAAAGTATATTCTTCAGCAGTGTTAAAAAGACAAAAAGTTTGACAAGGGATGAAGTGTGGGCTGTGAGAAGGCTTGAGTTCTTTTTGGTGTATCTTACACGATCCCTTCAAGGTGCTTCAGTCTTTGTTTTTCATCTGTCTGCAGTGAAATGTTTTTTTCAAAGAAGACGAGGACAGTCTTACCTTTGGGTGATAGATATGATAGTAATTTCACTTTCACGCTGAAAACACGTTGCTTCCCATTGACTAAATTACAAAGACTTAGTATGCAATCACATTTTCTTTCTTTTAGCAATTTCCTCTTTTGCATTACAGCAGCAGCCTTTGATGGGAGAGAAATCTGGTCCCACATGTTTTATCATTGAATTAGATGTTCTCAGCTGTTCTTCGGGTTTTAGCGTTTATGCAACTATGTTAAATGCCAGAGTCTTTTGTTTCACTGTGCTCTGGTTGAAACAGATTATCCATTACGAGTCAGCTGAGGAGTGCAGAGTGATCACAGCCTTGTAAAGTACCAATAAATGAATGCTTTGGTTCTCCTATAGATGGTCGAGCCCAATATGTCAACATTTCTTCAAGTATTGCACACTAAAAGATGGAGTGGAATTCAGGCCTAAATCTCTTTTAGAAATACTGAAGAAGAAAAAAAACTTCAAGAATACATTGTTTCTATAAATTAAATGTATACAGAGTTTGGTTAAAGTTGTGAATAAATAGGATGAATTTTAACATGTGCACAGAGACATTATCATAAATGGCTTTTGGAAGAAGGTGGAAGTCCAGTTTTATTGGGTCAACACACATCAGGAAAGGTTTTAAGCCCTTTGGAACTAAAAATGTAATTTGCCTCAAACGTCTCTGGGACAGGAGGGTCTCGAATTTTCTCGCGTTATGATTTGAGGCTATGGGCTGTAATTTGTTTTCCTATCCAATGCAATGCAGACATGAATGATTCTGAATATGTTTAATGGTGTCCATGTCCTGCCATCACTGTGTGAGAGGCAGGGAACACCCTGGACAGGTGTCCAGTCCATCACAAGGTCACATGAGACAAATGACCATTATCACTCTCACTCACACTTCTGGAAAATTTAGAGTTACCAGTCAGTCTAACATGCATGTTTTTAGTCTGTGGGAGGAAACTGAAGTACCCGGGGAAAACCCACACATGCACAGAGAGAACATTCAAACTCTGCCCAGAAGGGCCTCTGTCCGGGATTTGAACCGGGGCGACCTACTCGCTGAGAGCTCAGCAGCTCTACCAACTGTGCCACCATGCGGCCTCATTGCAAATTTTTGTTGCAAAATAATTTCGGCAGCATTTAGTGGTGGAAAAGCAGGGCTTGCATGCTATGATTTATACTTGCCATGATAAAACATGTTCCTGTGTCAAACATACTAAAAAAGTGAATCTCACACTCTGCAACAGGACTAAACGCTGTGAAGACATTGAAGAAAACAAGTAAGCTAGCTCTAATATTGTTCATAAATATTCATAGCTACAAAACCTTGTCACTGTTGTATGCA
Organism: Garcialebias charrua; assembly: GCA_038048925.1. Taxonomy (NCBI): domain Eukaryota; kingdom Metazoa; phylum Chordata; class Actinopteri; order Cyprinodontiformes; family Rivulidae; genus Garcialebias; species Garcialebias charrua. The sequence goes on from JBBPBX010091321.1 coordinate 3,110, forward strand.
AAAATCTTTTTTTGGATGAAAACTGGTCTGCTTCAGAGTATAGAGTACATCTTTTGTTTCTTTAAGGTCAGAGTTTTTACATTTATTGTTTGAAGTGTGACCATGGATGTTTCAAGATAATAATAATAATGATAATAATAATGATAATAATAATAATAATAATAATAATAATATAATAATACTAATGATAATGATAATGATAATAATAATAATAATAATGAGTTATTTATTGTCATTATCGTATGTTCTTATACAATAGTGAAATTGGCTCTGCATTTAACCCATCCACCCCCAGGTGAAGCAGTGGGCAGCTACTGAAAGCACCGGGGTACAATTGGGGATAGGGTGTCCTGCTCAGAGACACCACAAGATATGCAATGACTGGGGATCGAACCTGGGATTTTCCGGTCCCGAGTCGGCTGGCCTGCCTCTAAGATGCACCGATAATGACTGAAAATGAAAATGTGAGATTCCTGAAAACTGAATATTTTCATCTACATTCTAAACTTCAAGTATAGCAAAGTTTTGGTGATGACAACTAAGAGGCAACAACCAAAAGGGAAACCAAGCTAAGTTTTTCAAGGAGATCTAGATTAACCTTGAAATAGAGGAAGAAGCTCAGATATCTGTTCAAGTTTAAGAATCTTTATTATCCCCAAGGGGCAATTTGTTTCACAGTCAGTAGGCACATAAAACATCCATAGTAGACAAGACATTAAGACGTTAAAATAAATGTGCAGAAATCATCACTGTTCGTTGAGAAGCCTGATTGCTTCAGGGATTTCTTTTTTCAGTCTGTTCATCCTATATCTGTGAAGCAGATACCATACCATACCATACCATACCATTTTATTTATAAAGCACTTTAAACAGGAACAAGTCCACACCAAAGTGCTGGACAAACAAACACGCAACAGGCAACACAGACAATGAAGTACAACACGAAAAACATAAAAACATTGCAGATCATAAATCAAACGATCCAATACAAATCAGCTGGCATTGAAAGCGATGGAGTAGTAGTGAGTTTTTAACCGGGATTTGAAAACCGAGAGGGAGGGGGCCTGTTTGATGAGCAGCGGTAACTCGTTCCAGAGTCTTGGGCCTGCTACAGAGAACGCCCTGTCACCCCTGCGCTTAAGGCGAGTTTCTGGAACTATTAAGAGTACCTGATCCTCTGACCTCAAAGCACGTGGAGGGACATATGGGTGTATCAGATCCGAGAGATAGGCGGGGGCGAGACTGTTCAGCGATTTGTAGACATACATGAGAATTTTGAATTGGATTCGAAGATGAACCGGTAGCCAGTGAAGGGAGGCCAAGACTGGTGTAATGTGCTCTCTTTTGCGTGTGCTGGTTAAAAATCGGGCAGCTGCGTTCTGAACCAGTTGTAATCGTGCAATGGTGGCTTGATACCTGCAACCAGATGGAAACAACCTGAACTCACCATGGAGTGGTGATCAGGATTGGCCAGAATCAGCCTGGCCTTGTTCACTGACCTCACCTTGTGTAGGTTAGTGAGGTTCTGTAGGGCTGTGCCAGCAATTTTGCTGCACATCCTGACAATCCCCAAGAGTTTGTTCCTGTTTTTGCATGTCAATCATCCGAACCAACAGATGAAGGTGAAAGTTAAGACAAAAAAAAACAAAACATGAATAAAACATTCTCAAAAGTAGAATCAACATTTAAACCATAGAGCTTCCGATAAAAATACATTCTCTGATGGGCCTTCGTACAAAGTGAATTCATATGGGGGTCAAATGTCAGTTTATCATCAAGAACAATTCCCAGATATTTATATTGATGCACCACCTCGACAACCTCACTGTTAATGACCACAGGAGTGGCATTATATTCTCTATAGTCCTCTGAGGAGATTATAAATATGAATTCCTTCTGTGTGTGTCTTTGGAAAATTTCTGCAAATGTTCGCACGCTAGAGAAACCTTGGGGTAGACTCAGTGCAAGCTGGAAGAATTACATATCTGATGTGGTTTGCAAAAAATCTCAGATCCCCCTGTGAGGATGTCACCTGTTCCTCACCTGATTCTCTTCTTAATTGTCCACAGGTGTCTTCCTCTGGTCTCATTCGTGACTAGTATTTAGTCTCCCGAGTTTCTCAGGAGAGGGAGTTGGGTTCCTGACTTCACATGAGAAGGAGCTGGTTTCCTGAGGCTGCAGTGGCAAGTCCTTGCACATGACATTAATTGAGCATTGTCCTTCCATGGTGTCATGATTCTGCTGGTCTGCTCCACCTGATCTCCCACGAGCTCCTGCTTTGTCTGCACCAAGGGTCCCCTTTGGGGGCCTGGTAAGTTTTTGCTGCCTCACCAGCAATTCATCCTGTATGATGTTAGTGCAGTTCAATAAAATTTAATTGTAATTTTTGTCTCTCTGAGCCATCTGGTCCTCATGCTGTTGGGTCCATCCTTCCATGCCGGCCGGTCCAGATTCCAGCTAGAATCGGCTCTGGCGTTCCAGCGAATCCAGCTCCTGTGCGGATCGTGACACCCCCAGGAGGAGCTGGCAGACAAGGATAGGGAGAGTGACATCTGGGCTAGTTTGACCTAGCCTCGGGGAAGAAACAGAACGGATGCAGAATGTGGACACCTGCAGTTATCGTAATAAATAAATAAAATGGATAAAACTTCCAAAATTTGACTGAAGGACATCTACAGGGACAATTCTGTGAGTAGTTTTCTATTACTAATGCACTTTCTAATCATCGGCAACTTGGTTTAAAGATAAACGGAGAGAAATCCTCAGCATCAAATGTTGTTTTCTTGAAGAGAAGATTGATTTTCAGTCTCGTCTCCATGAGAGAGAAGATGGTGTCCTTCATGGATAAAGAAATCTGTTTTAATAGCAGATGTCTGTGCTGACTTTTGGCATCTAACAGGGTCCACAGAGAGACCCGAAGGCCACATCAGCCCAGTGAGCAGAGGAGACGTATCTTGGAGACAATCTCCCTCAGCAAAGAAAAAGGCCAATATTCTTAGCTGCTGTCCACAAGCTGCATCACAATACTTGACTTCAAATAAAATGAAATAAAAACTTACATTAATGCAAATGCCTCACAAATGTAAATGGTTATATTGTATAAAATGACGACATGAGTTGTTGCCTTATTGGATGTATGTCATTAAAACATTTAACAGTTTATCCTGATGCATGCTCAAATTAAAATAGTTTAATTGGGACAAGATAGGAGATTCAAGCTGTATCCAAGTGACCAGCATAGCATCAGTTTTAGTTTGGACCAGTTATGGACTAGTTAGACTATTTTAGTGACTCTAAAACAGACTTTTGCTGCTTTTTGTAATTTAACATTTATGCAAATCTTAAAAATCTTTACAGTTAATAAAAAATAGTATCAGCCTGTTTTAAATCATTTTTTTAAGCTGGAGTGACAGTCTTAGTTGCTAATATGACACAGTTATTTATGAATGTTTGCTCATTTTTGTTGATAAAAGAGAAGCTCTCGATCTCTGTAAGCCCTGCTGTCAGTGCAGCTACAGGCTCCACGAAATATGCATTTGCGCCTAGATCCATCTTGACATATTAAAAGATAATAATGTAAAAAGATGATACATGTATGAAAGGATATTTACCACCACTGTGAAAGAAAATACATCAAGTGAACAAATCACAAACATGTTGACGGGCTTCTGCCTACAAGCGGTCCTAATTGATTATCATGTCATGTCTGTCACCCACAGAACAGCAGTTATTATTTTCATCAGCCAGTAGGACATGTTAAGTCACAGGAACTACTTGTTGATGACAAATAGTACAAAAACACAGCAAACATTATTGAGAAATCATTGGTGAGTCATACTGTAAGACGACTGAATCATACTGTGGATGAATGAACACTTTGGACCATCGGAACATAATAATAATAATAATAATCGTTGTTGTTGTTATCATCATCATTCTTTTGGTAAGAATAAGTTAGTGCTCAATTCTAAATAGCTTCACACTGAGCTGTCAGGTACTGAAACAACAATCTACATGCACATATTATATAACTCAATATTTATTGTTTTTATTTAACTTTGTTTGATTTAATGCTTAAAATTGTGTTGTTATATCTTTAAACATGAGCTTTTTTGCATTTTAAGACTTGCATGTAATGTATCTCAGAATAGTCTGATGTTCTTAGATAAAACATCTCTAAATCAATTTTCGGTTCATAAATAGATTTATTGTCTGCCATTGGAAAGAGAAGGTGTACAAAGCTAATGTTACTGTATGTCCTGTGTCTGTCTGTCACCAAAACATCTTATGAACCAGTGCATCAACACATCTGGGGTCAGTTCCAGATTCAATTTCAAGACGGCTTTCACGGACAACAGAGAATCTCTATAGCTCAGTCAATTTTAGAAATACTTGTCAGGTTCTGTCCCTGTCTGTTTTCTTTAGGCTCTGTTTCTTTATGTTTATTTGTGTTTTCCTCCTGTCTTCATTTTGTCATTCTGAGCTTTGATTCCTGTTTATCTCATTCAGTCTCTGTCATTTTCCCACTCACTTTTCAGTCTGTCTCTCTGTGCTCAAGCCTGTAGCCTTAATCATTCACACCTGTCTCATCAGCCACCTGCCAAGCTGAGCTCATTACTCACTCTCTTTCTGCCTTATAAAAAGCCTACATCTCCTCCACTTTGTGTCCGGTCATTGTTCTGTTCACACAGACAACTCAGGCCTCACCTCTCCACTCTGATGTCCTTCTCTGTTTCTGCTCCAGTTTACCAGAGTGAGTTTTTGGCTGCCCTGACAGCATTTTTGTTTAAAATAAATAATTATTATTTTAAACTCCTGCCTCGTTCACTTTCCTGCACGTGGGTCTAACACCAGAGGAACCTGACAGAATGACCGGACCAGACCCAGACCCAGCAGGTTTTGTGAACAGTACCGAGCGCTGCTCAGAATGGGACCAACTCCACCGGGTAACCCGTAAATATATTGACACTGTGGCCACTTCCTATGATCTACAGGAGAGGTTGGTGGCCAGTGATGACTTTATACAGGTGTTTACCCGGTTGGAGATAGTAGGTGATGACCCATGGCTGTTTGGACTGTTTGCTGAAGCCTGGACCGAGAGAGAAAGGTCACACTCTCGTCTCCTGCAAACTATTGCCCTGCCCTTGGTGCCAACCACTGTGGTCTCACCGCCTGCAGTCTCGACGGTGGTCTCCTCGCCTGCAGCCTCGACGGTGGTCTCCTCGCCTGCAGCCTCGACGGTGGTCTCCTCGCCTGCAGCCTCGACGGTGGTCTCCTCGCCTGCAGCCTCGACGGTGGTCTCCTCGCCTGCAGCCTCGACGGTGGTCTCCTCGCCTGCAGCCTCGACGGTGGTCTCCTCGCCTGCAGCCTCGACGGTGGTCTCCTCGCCTGCAGCCTCGACGGTGGTCTCCTCGCCTGCAGTCTCGACGGTGGTCTCCTCGCCTGCAGTCTCGACGGTGGTCTCCTCGCCTGCAGTCTCGACGGTGGTCTCCTCGCCTGCAGTCTCGACGGTGGTCTCCTCGCCTGCAGTCTCGACGGTGGTCTCCTCGCCTGCAGTCTCGACGGTGGTCTCCTCGCCTGCAGTCTCGACGGTGGTCTCCTCGCCTGCAGTCTCGACGGTGGTCTCCTCGCCTGCAGTCTCGACGGCGCCCGACGACGTCTCAGAGGGTCCAGACGACGAGGGTCAGGATGACGTCTCAGAGGAGCCCGACGACGAGGGTCAGGATGACGTCTCAGAGGGGCCCGACGACGAGGGTCCGGACGACGTCTCAGAGGGGCCCGACGACGAGGGTCCGGACGACGACGTCTCAGAGGGGCCCGACGACGAGGGTCCGGACGACGACGTCTCAGAGGGGCCCGACGACGAGGACCTCGACGAAGCAGACGACGTCTCCGAGGGTCTCGACGACGAGGACCTCGACGAAGCAGACGACGTCTCCGAGGGTCTCGACGACGAGGACCTCGACGAAGCAGACGACGTCTCCGAGGGTCTCGACGACGAGGACCTCGACGAAGCAGACGACGTCTCCGAGGGTCTCGACGACGTGGACCCCAACGACGTCTCAGAGGGTCTCGACGACGTGGTCCCCAACGACGTCTCAGAGGGTCCTGACGACGGGTCCCCGACGAGGTGGTCCTCAACGACGTCTCAGAGGGTCCTGACGACGGGGTCCCCGACGAGGTGGTCCTCAACGACGTCTCAGAGGGTCCTGACGACGGGGGTCCCAGCGCCGCAGACGCCTCGTCCTCCACAGAGGGTCCCAGCGTCGCAGACACCTCGTCCTCCACAGAGGGTCCCAGCGCCACAGACGTCTTATCGCTTGCCTCGGCGCCCGACAACATCTCGGCGCCCAACGACGGGGGTCCTGGCGATGACGATGTCTGTGTTCCGGCCGAGGTCTGTGTTCCGGCCGACGAAAGGGTGTTCCGGCCGACGACAGAGGTGTTCCGGCCGACGACAGAGGTGTTCCGGCCGACGACAGAGGTGTTCCGGCCGACGACAGAGGTGTTCCGGCCGACGACAGAGGTGTTCCGGCCGACGACAGAGGTGTTCCGGCCGACGACAGAGGTGTTCCGGCCGACGACAGAGGTGTTCCGGCCGACGACAAAGGTGTTCCGGCCGACGACAGAGGTGTTCCGGCCGACGACAAAGGTGTTCCGGCCGACGACAAAGGTGTTCCGGCCGACGACAAAGGTGTTCCGGCCGACGACAAAGGTGACGAAGGTGTTCCGGCCGTTGCTGGGCGTTACTCTGGTCGCCCGCCTGACGTATCGCCGCTCGATGGACGACCTCCTGGACGTCCTCCTGAACTAACTGATGGCGATGGGCGACCTCCTGGGCGACCCCCGAATCTGAATCTGGCTGATGGCGATGGGCGACCTCCTGGGCGTCCCCCGGATCGGGCTGATGTTGGCCCGCCGTCCTGCCTGTTGCCTCCCTCCGCCCGCCCTTGTTCTTGTGGGGTCCGTCTTGGGGGTGTCAGGTGCCACCCTTGAGGGGGGGGTTATGTCAGGTTCTGTCCCTGTCTGTTTTCTTTAGGCTCTGTTTCTTTATGTTTATTTGTGTTTTCCTCCTGTCTTCATTTTGTCATTCTGAGCTTTGATTCCTGTTTATCTCATTCAGTCTCTGTCATTTTCCCACTCACTTTTCAGTCTGTCTCTCTGTGCTCAAGCCTGTAGCCTTAATCATTCACACCTGTCTCATCAGCCACCTGCCAAGCTGAGCTCATTACTCACTCTCTTTCTGCCTTATAAAAAGCCTACATCTCCTCCACTTTGTGTCCGGTCATTGTTCTGTTCACACAGACAACTCAGGCCTCACCTCTCCACTCTGATGTCCTTCTCTGTTTCTGCTCCAGTTTACCAGAGTGAGTTTTTGGCTGCCCTGACAGCATTTTTGTTTAAAATAAATAATTATTATTTTAAACTCCTGCCTCGTTCACTTTCCTGCACGTGGGTCTAACACCAGAGGAACCTGACAATACTGAGGTAAAGTTTGGTGTGGGAGTAGCTGAGAGTCATTCATAACACATTCTGAGTGTGACAGCTTGGGATGTAACATGAGATAAACATATGCACATAACGTTATTTTCAAGGTTTGAACAAAATGGATGCAACTCCGTCATTTCTTAATTTAAGACTATCTTAGTCTAAAACTCATTATTTAACTATGAACACTTAATTGTGTATATGCATTGCTTTATGTAAGTATCATCATTGCACGCCGTTTATTTTTAAACGGCGTGCAATGATGCAATAAACATCAAGATCAACAATGAAAAGATCGAGCCAGTCCAAGATGTCCTCTTCCTAGGAGCCAAAATTGACCGAAACGGCGAATCCGGACCAGAGATCAAAAGGCGGATTGCACTCGGTTGGGCCACAATGCAAGGAATGGATAAAGTCTGGAAGAGCAAGGACGTGAGCATTGCGACGAAAACGAGACTCGTCAACGCCAATGTCTTTCCCATAGCAACATATGGATGTGAAAGCTGGACAATCAGGAAAGCGGAAAGAAGAAAAATCGACGCTTTTGAACTCTGGTGTTGGAGAAGTCTACTGCACATACCCTGGACATCGCGGACAACAAACAAGATGGTCCTGGACTGTATCAAGCCGAAAATGTCGCTTGAGAGTAAAATCGTCAAACAGCAACTGTCCTTTTTCGGCCACGTTATGCGCGCAAATTCACTAGAGACTTCGATGATGCTGGGCAAAGTGAGCGGGACGAGAAGAAGAGGACGGAAAAGAACACGCTGGCTTGATATCACATCGGCCACCAGCAAGCCGATCGCAGAACTCAAAGTAATCGTCGAGGACAGGAACGCGTGGAGAGGACGGATCCATAAAGTGGCCGAAAGTCAACTTCGACTAATTGGCTAATCATCATCATCATCATGTAAGTATAATTCCTTAAAGAGCAACTAAACACAGGCTGAGAAGGTACCTCCTCCCCCTAAGCAGATTCAAAATCACCCTCAAAATGGGAGTGTCGAGAGACAAGGAGGGGAGGAGGTAGAGTTGTGCTTTTGTCCACGCCTCCACCAGCAACAACCTAAAACAAATTAAACCTCTAGCCAACAACATACACCAAGCAACAACAAAGAATAAACATGTAGATGTATTTATCTATTCCACCCATTCCATCCAAAACCAAAGGCTTAAAAAAAAGAAGAAAAGAAAAAGAAAACCGCTTGTCAGGAGTGAAATGTGGCACTTCCATATAAGGTATGAATGCTGCAGGACCTTCTCATCTCCACAGGGGATTGGCTCTGCTTGAACCACCTTTGTGATGTCAGAGTGTACAAGACACGTCAGAGTGAACGTCCTTGACCAATAAGAAAATTAAGGTGCAATTCCTCCGTTCAACCCCATAGGGGTCACCGTAAACACGTTTTTAGACCGGGGTTTAGTTCCACTTTAAGGCTTGACAGGAGATATAATGCATTCAGATTTTGAAAAGCTTTTTTTTAAAAAAATTTATTGACCTCAGAATAATGTTTTTGTCAGATTGATACAGTTGCATGTTTTCATATTAATATATTAGGCTGTGTAATATTTTCCCAATTACACATGGTATTCTTTTCATTTTTGTTCAATTTCATGTTGATTTAAAGAAATAGTTTTAAAGAAAATGACTTTTTATATACATGTATTTTGTAAAGCAAGATAATTATTCTTGGGTGTTAGATTAGTTTCATGCAAAACCAGTAATTAAAAAAAGGCATTTGGCGCTCCCATGTACGGTGGTATTCCCCTCGGTGTGAATGATAAAACAACTACTTGCCTCAGTCTCTGATAAATGTCCACTTTTATAAAAGAGATTAATCCAGGAAACCACTAACTCGGCAAACAGTAGATCAATATTAAAAGCTGCACTTTACAAATGCTAAACGATTTTCTTCTTCTGAACTTTTAAACGTGTTACAACTGGCAGCTGCATTAGATTAGTCAAGATATCACAGAATAAATAAATAAAGCTGATTTTAACCACAGCACTGTTTTCAGTTTCATTCCAATTTTAATGAGTGCAGGTATTCATAGAGAAGTGAAACTGTTGCTAGTCCTCAGCAACAGATAATTAGAGGGCTTTAATGCACTTCGCATTGATTTTCCTCTTTTATCGACTCTCCACAGATTACTGGCCATGACCGTAACACCAAAACGCACAAACACACAGAGACGTTTCTCATTTCACTCTACCTTGTCGTAGTATCTAATCTCGTAGTCAAGGATGATCCCATTGGGCTGTTCGGGCGGTGGCCATGACAACGAGAAGCTACGGCTTGTTGAGCTTACTTGGTGCATTATGGGAACTACCGAGGGAGCTTTAAAAAAAAAAATACAAACACACAAACAGTTGTTTTTACAATTTAAAGATGGACAAGGATTCTTCAACATCACATTGAAAATAATCACAAATTGAAAAAAAATGTAAAGGAGAAAAATATTTCTTCTTTAAAACTTGTGGAAACAAAATACTGCTCCTGCTGAGACTCTAGGAAACATTGGCCCTCATGCACGAACATGTTCGTATTTTTATCCTAAATTTCTCCTACTTTTGTTCGTACGAAGCGTTCGTACGAACATGCCACGTCAGATTCAACAAACTCCTATCCACAGGAAAAGTGTGTAAACGAGCTGCGTAAATTTAATGAATCCCACCTGTTCTATTCACCTGCGCGTGCTCGCGGAGAGGTCATTTACATAATTCCCACCCCTCAAAACACCATATAAGGCTACGTTTCCTGCCTCAGAGGCAAAACGTGTTCGTTCATAAAATGACAGCGAAAAGTAAAAAGAAGAACTCTACCGGTGCGGAGATTGAAGTTCTGCTCTCTGAGGTCAAGAAAAGAAAATCTGTCCTTATTAGCAGCGTCACTCATGGGAGTAAATGACCAACTAAAGCCAAAGAATGTTTGTTTATAAGAAATGTGGACCTTAAAATATACACGCGACCTGGTGGCCAACTGGGTAAAGCATTGCACTGCTTATCGAGACCTCGTGGGTTCGAGTCCCACGAGGTATGACTATTTTTTTCCTTCTTTCTTTAGATTATTTATTCATTCCAGATTAAAAAGACTTTATGCTTCATTTCTTGTTGTATTGTAAATAGTTTTCTTGTGTTTTTTAAATCTGGAATGAATTAAAAGGAGAAAAAAAAACGTTGTCCCATGTGGGACTCGAACCCATAAGGTTCGGCACTGCGACGCAACGCTTTACTGATTGAGCTATCTGACAGCTATGACTGCAACAGGAGGAGGTCAATGTAAAGTCTGCGTTACCGAGACAAATTAAACTTAAATTAATTCATAATTTAAGTTGGTTTCAGTTTGAGATCTTCATA
>JBBPBX010091322.1:0-13954 GCA_038048925.1 Garcialebias charrua
CTTTTGAATGATTAGTTCAATTAGCTTTGTATAGATCTAGTAGAGTGCTGTATGAATGGGTAAATGAGGACACAGACTGTGTTGTAAAGTGCTTTGAGTGTCTTGATAAGATAAAAAGGCACTATATAAGTACAGTCCATTTACCATTTAAATAACAGTAACTTAAATCATCTGGTTGATTAATGTACAACTTCTATGCAAACTTTACTCGATAAAACTGCTCAGCTGAAAAAGAAAGTAATCAATCAGAGGAGGCTGGCTCCTTGGATCAGGAGTTATGTAAACACATCTGTTCCTTTTATACATGGTCCGATAAAAGGAACAGAGTTACAGAATATGTGTTTACATGCGCACACATCGGGTTACGGATCGGCGTAAACCACCCGTTTCGAACGGATCGCAAATTAGGTCGGATCACGCCGAATACACAAACAATAACCCGACCGGGGTGTTTACATGACGCTCTTTTGATCCGATCGGCCGTTTGATCCGATTACTTATGTCCATGTAAACACAGCTACTGTTGTGCTTTGTCTCTGTCGTTTTCCACTCATTCATTCATTCATTCAACCTTTATTTATACAGGCTAGCCTCATTGTACAAGAAACAGAAATCACACAGAGCAGAATGAAATAAACACAACAAAGAAGAACTGGGGAAAACAGAAACACAAGACAACTGACAGACTATGACACTAGGAAGCTGGATAGAAAATGGCGCTCCACTTATGTCGATTAATTTTATTTCCATCTATCCATCCATTTTCTTCCGCTTATCCGGGGTCGGGTCGCGGGGGTAGCAGCCTAAGTAGGGAGGCCCAGACTTCCCTCTCCCCAGCCACTTGGAGCAGCTCCTCTGGGGGAATCCCAAGGCGTTCCCAGGCCAGCCGAGAAACATAGTCCCTCCAGCGTGTCCTGGGTCTTCCTCTGGGTCTCCTCCCGGTGGGACATGCCCGGAACACCTCACCAGGGAGGCGTCCAGGAGGCATCCTAACCAGATGCCCGAGCCACCTCAACTGGCTCCTCTCGATGTGGAGAAGCAGCGGCTCTACTCCGAGTCCCTCCCGGATGACTGAGCTTCTCACCCTATCTCTAAGGGAGAGTCCAGACACCCTGCGGAGAAAACTCATTTCAGCCGCTTGTATCCGAGATCTCGTTCTTTCGGTCACAACCCAAAGCTCATGACCATAGATGAGGGTGGGAACGTAGATCGATCGGTAAATTGAGAGCTTTGCCTTTCGACTCAGCTCTCTCTTCACCACGACAGACCGGTACAGCGCCCGCTTCACTGCGGATGCTGCACCTATCCGCCTATCGATCTCACGCTCCAGTTTTCCCTCATTCGTGAACAAGACCCCGAGATACTTAAACTCCTCCACTTGGGGCAGGACCTCCTCCCCGACCCGGAGAAGGCATGCTACCCTTTTCCGGCTCAAGACCATGGCCTCGGATTTGGAGGAACTGATCCTCATCCCGGCCGCATCACATTCAGCTGCAAACCGCTCCAGCGAAAGCTGTAGATCACGATCTGATGAAGCCAATAGGACCACATCATCTGCAAAAAACAGAGAAGCGATTCTAAGGCCACCAAAACGGATCCTCTCAACACCTTGGCTGCGCCTAGAAATTCTGTCCATAAAAGTTATGAACAGAATCGGTGACAAAGGGCAACCTTGGCGGAGTCCAACTCTCACCGGAAACGAGCCTGACTTACTGCCAGCGATGCGGACCATGCTCTGACACCGGTCGTACAGGGACCTAACAGCCCATATCAAAGGGCCTGGTACCCCATACTCCCGGAGTACCCCCCACAGAACCCCCCGAGGGACGCGGTCGAATGCCTTCTCCAAGTCCACAAAGCACATGTAAACTGGTTGGGCAAACTCCCACGCACCCTCCAGGACCCTGCTGAGGGTGTAGAGCTGGTCTAGTGTTCCACGACCAGGACGAAAACCACACTGCTCCTCCTGAATCCGAGGTTCGACTATCCGACGGACCCTCCTCTCCAGAACCCCTGAATAGACCTTACCAGGGAGGCTTAAGAGTGTGATCCCCCTATAGTTGGAACACACCCTACGGTCCCCCTTTTTGAATAGGGGAACCACCACCCCAGTCTGCCAATCCAAGGGAACTGCCCCCGATGTCCACGCGATATTGCAGAGTCGCGTAAGCCAACACAACCCCACAACATCCAGAGCCCTAAGGAACTCAGGACGAATCTCATCCACCCCCGGAGCCCTGCCACCACGGAGCTTTTTAACCACCTTGGCGACCTCAGCACCAGAGATTGGAGAGCCCGACCCAAAATCCCCAGGCTCCGCTTCCTCAGTGGAAGACGTGCCAGTAGGATTGAGGAGGTCTTCGAAGTATTCCGCCCACCGACTCACAACATCCCGAGTTGAGGTCAACAGCACGCCATCCCCACCATAAATGGTGTTGGTCGCGTACCGCTTTCCCCCCCTGAGACGCCGGATGGTGGACCAGAATCGCCTCGAAGCCGTACGGAAGTCATTCTCCATGGCCTCTCCGAACTCCTCCCACGCCCGAGTTTTTGCCTCAGCAACCACCCGAGCCGCATGCCGCTTGGACTGCCGGTACCTATCTGCTGCTTCCGGGGTCCCACAGGCCAAAAAGGCCCAATAGGACTCCTTCTTCAGCTTGACAGCATCCCTCACCGCCGGTGTCCACCACCGGGTTCGAGGGTTGCCACCACGACAGGCACCAACAACCTTGCGGCCACAACTCCGATAAGCTGCCTCGACAATAGAGGCGCGGAACATGGCCCACTCGGGCTCAATGTCCCCCGCCTCCCTCGGAACGTGTTCAAAGCTCTCCCGGAGGTGGGAGTTAAAGCTCCGTCTTACGGGAGACTCTGCCAGACGTTCCCAGCAGACCCTCACAATACGTTTGGGCCTGCCAGGTCTGACCGGCATCCTCCCCCACCATCGGAGCCAACTCATCACCAGGTAGTGGTCAGTTGACAGCTCCGCCCTTCTCTTCACCCGAGTGTCCAAAACATGTGGCCACAGATCAGATGAGACGACAACAAAGTCGATCATCGAGCTGCGACCTAGGGTGTCCTGGTGCCAAGAGCACATATGGACACCCTTATGCCTGAACATGGTGTTCGTTATGGACAATCCATGACGAGCACAGAAGTCCAACAACAGAACACCACTCGGGTTCAGATCAGGGGGGCCGTTCCTCCCAACCACACCCCTCCAGGTCTCACTGTCATTGCCCACGTGAGCGTTGAAGTCCCCCAGCAGAACAAGGGAGTCCCCAGGAGGCGCACCCTCCAATACCCCCTCCAAGGACTCCAAAAAGGGTGGGTAATCTGCGCTGCCGTTCGGCGCATAGGCACAAACAACAGTCAGAGCCCGTCCCCCCACACGTAGGCGAAGGGAGGCTACCCTCTCGTTCACCGGGGTGAACCCCAACGTACAGGCACCAAGATGGGGGGCAACAAGTATGCCCACTCCTGCTCGGCGCCTCTCACCAGGGGCAACTCCAGAGTGGAAGAGTGTCCAACCCCTCTCAAGGAAACTGGTTCCAGAGCCAGAGCCATGCGTTGAGGTGAGTCCGACTATTTCTAGCCGGAACCTCTCAACCTCACACACTAGCTCAGGCTCCTTCCCCACCAGAGAGGTGACATTCCATGTCCCAATGGCCAGCTTCTGTAGCCGAGGATCAGACCGCCAGGGTCCCCGGCCTCGGCCACCACCCATTCCACAATGCACCGACCCCTTTGGCCCCTCCCACAGGTGGTGAGCCCATGGGAAGATTAATTTTATTTATTTTGTAAAAAAGCTCTCTGTGAAGCTACAACTGTATACTATTCATCTTTAATTAATGAGAATAAAGATAACCCCAGGTTCCTTTTCAGCACCATAACAAATCTAATGAAAAATCTTATCTCTGTTGATTCATGTATCCCTAAACTCTAAGCAATGATGACTTCATGGGATTATAAATAAATTTATTTCAATAGGGAGAAAATTCAAGCCATCCATCCTACTATCACCTCTGATTCCCTGTCAGATGAGACAACTTTAAAATGTCTCTAGAACCTGATTTATGTTTGGACTTGTTTTGTCCTGTTGAGCTCTCTGAATTGTCAAAAATAATAGCTTCATCCAAACCATCCACATGTCTGCTAGATCCCATCCCAACCAGACTGCTTAAAGAAGAATTTTCCTTAATTAATATCACATTTTGGATCTGCTTAATTTGTCTTTAATTAATTATTACATACCACAAAGCTTTTAAGACTGCTGTAAGTAAACCTTTAGTTAAGAAACATAATATTGACTCAGGAATCCTAGCCAACTATAGACCTATATCTAATCTTACTTTCATCTAAAAAATTCTAGAGAAAATAGTTACAGATAAGTTGTGTGAACATTTACAAAGAAATAATCTGCCTGAGGAATTTCAGTCAGGGTTTAGAGCTCATCATTGTAGAGATGGCACCATCTAGTGGGCATCCCTTGTCTGTGCTCCCTTGTGTCGCCTCATTGTTTCAAATGATTTCATCCTTGTGTTCCCAGGTGTTTGTAATTACGTCCTGTCTTGTCTGTGTGTATATACCTGTAGTCTACCTGAGAGTCTGTCCTTTGTCGTGTCTTCATTGGGTATATCGTGCCAGTCTGTCCTGTCTTATCCTGTCTGTCCTGATTCCTGATCCCTTGTTAGAGTAAGTTTTGCTGCCTCGTCAGCCCTCTTTAATTTGTTATTAAAAAGTATTTATTTTTATAGTTATTTTTATAATTTTCGAGTCCTGACTCTTGCCTGCACCATTGGGTTCTTCTCCTGTCCTAACCTGCTTGAAACCCTGACAGTAAGACACGACCAAACATGAACCTAGCAAGCAAGCAGTTTTTGTCTAGACTCTCTTATGAAGATTATTCTTGCCTCCGTGAAACCATCCGGAGGTATGTGGACTCGGCCACCTCATCTGTGGGAGAGATGGGTGGCCATAAGAGCCATGTTAAATGAATATTGTCGCCTTCCGGGACTTATTGACTCTCCAAGTATGGAGGATTTTCTGGACGTGGTGCTGGAGGAGCGTTTACTGGAGCCGCTCCTCCCACCGTATGTTGTCCGTCCTAGTCCTCCACCAAAGATTCACCCCCTGTTTACAAACCTGTCCCGATCCTCGCAGCTGTAGCCCCTGTGGTCGCCCCCCAGCCCACCACAGTCCCAGTAGTTCTTCCACCTACTACAGCCTCTGCGTGTTGTACGCAGTACAAGGATCATGTTGTAAATCCTGTCACGTACATATACGTGCTTACGTTAGAATGTACGTGATGACGTAGTTACGTAGTTGACGCAGCGTTACGTTAGTTACTCTGTTGTTGTACCGACCAGATGAATGGCGGACATGTTGAATAAAAGCTCGCAGTGAACCAGACCGAATCTTCTACCATCCTTCGATCCTGTCGGTAATCGTGCACATTAAAGATAGCTGTATCAAAGATGGACAGCTGATCTTTTACATGGTGTCAGAAGTTTGTGGATAATCGAGAAGAATCCCGAACGTTTTGCCCATCGACCTGACGACGGAAGATGGAGAACGCAGGTGTACCGATACCGCACATGGACTGGGACGCGACGAACTTACCGGACGCGTGGAGAAGATTTCGACAACACGTCGAACTGATGTTCACCGGGCCACTCAAGAGCAAGTCTCAAGAAGAGAAATGCAGCTACCTGCTCCTGTGGATTGGGGAGAAAGGTAGAGACATCTTCAACACATGGGACCTCACTGCGGACCAAAGAAAGGTACTGAAAACCTACTTTGATAACTTCGAGGCATACGCCACGTCGAAAGCTAATCCAATCTTCGCACGTTACAAGTTTTTCGAGAAGATTCAGGGAGAAAATGAAAGCTCAGAAAAGTTTGTGACAGAGCTTAAACTGTTGGCGAAAGACTGTAATTTCCCGAACACTGACGAGATGATAAGGGACAGAATTGTGTTTGCTACTAATTCACCGAGAGTCCGTGAAAAGCTACTTTGTCAAGGTCCAGATTTAACGCTAGAAAAAGCGATCGACGTTGCCAGATCGTTCGAGTTATCACGACAGCAACTACAGACTATGACAAACGCCGCGATTAGCATGCCAGCACAGTCCGTGCACGTGGTTAGCAAAAGCCGCAGCATGCTAACGCACCACAGTAGCAAAGCAACAGGCCATAGCAACGAAGGCGTCGCTCAAAGCAAAAATATGTGCAGAGCATGTGGGAGAGGACACAGCCGCGCAGAGGAATGTCCCGCAAAAGGACGCCAGTGCAACAATTGCAAGAAATTTAACCATTTCGCCAACGTGTGTAGGACGAAAGCACCACAGCGCCAACAACATTTTGCACCCAGAAGAGTGCATCACGTCACAGACAGCCACGAACAACCACAAGAGGAGCTGTTTATCGACACAATCACTACAAAGAATGAAAATACTAACAAAGAACAAGCTGTTGGAGAAAAAAGACAAAAACTCAGCTTCAAAGTAGACACTGCAAACATAATACCAGCAGGAACATTTCATCAAATGTTTGGTAGTATGCCATTAAACCCCACGACTAGTAAACTCACAGCATATGGAGGTCAAACACTAAAAACAGAGGGTTCGTGCAGATTGTCATGCAGCTACAAAAACACGTCTGTTTGGCTGGAATTCGACATAGTCTGTGCCAACGCACCTCCTGTTTTGGGCATGAGAGCATGTTTGGACTTAAATATAGTCAAACTAGTACACACTGTTGGTGTGCAGCTCAAAGAAAACACAGACATTTATGAGGAATTTGCTGATGTGTTTCAAGGGATTGGTCTGTTTCCAGGAGAATGTCAGATCGAGCTAAAACCCTCAGCATCGCCCGTGGTGTGCCCTCCACGACGCATACCTTTTGCCCTCCGTGACCGCCTAAAGGCTGAATTGGACGAGATGGAGAAAAACGACATCATACAGAGAGTCACAGAACCAACTGAATGGGTGAACGCTCTCGTCGTCGTAGAAAAACCTAAGACTAAAAAGCTGAGAGTCTGTCTGGATCCACGTCCACTGAACAAAGCGATCCAGAGACCACACTACCCACTACCGACCTTGGACGACGTAACACCAAAACTGGCTGGAGCAAAGTATTTCAGCGTGTTGGACGCGAGGTCAGGATACTGGACAATTAAACTCAACGAAGAATCATCGATGTTGACCACTTTCAACACAATTTATGGCAGGTATCGCTTCAAAAGACTGCCATTTGGGATCATCTCAGCTCAAGATGAGTTCCAGAGAAGAGTGGATGAAGCCTACGAGGGACTGCCAGGCGTGGCTACCATCGTGGACGACATTTTAGTGTACGGAAGCACTAAACAAGAGCACGACGCAAACCTACACTCAGTTTTGGAGAGGACCCGCCAAAAGGGTATAAAACTGAACAAAGACAAAAGCGTAATTTGTGTACCCGAAGTCAACTATTTTGGACACACGTTGACCTGTGATGGTATTCGTCCAGACCCTAACAAGATTGAGGCCATCAGAGACATGCCACCGCCTCAAAACAAGTCTGAACTAGAAACCATACTGGGCATGGTCACCTACCTCGCAAAGTTTGCACCACGACTGTCAGAAGTGACTGCGCCGCTCCGAGAACTCCTGAAAGAAAAGAACGAGTTCGTATGGGACACAAACCAAGAAGCCGCTTTCAAGTGTGTGAAAGATCTACTCACAACAGAACCAGGTCCAGTACTCCAGTACTTCGACCACAAAAAGGAAGTAAAGCTGCAAGTAGATGCTTCAAAGTACGGTTTAGGCGCCGTATTGCTACAAGATGAAAAACCAGTAGCCTACGCATCTAAAACCCTCAACGAGACTGAAGTAAACTACGCACAGATTGAGAAAGAACTCTTTGCAGTACTCTTTGGCTGTAAACGTTTTCACCAATACCTGTACGGACGTCAGGTAATCGTTGAGTCGGACCACAAACCACTGGAGTCAATTATGCGAAAACCCCTCGCAGCCGCTCCTCCAAGACTTCAACGAATGATCATACAGCTACAGAGGTACGACATCGTCATCGTACACAAACCAGGCAAGCATATACCCGTCGCAGACACGTTATCCAGAAAGCCCACTGCACGCCACGATCCTTCATTAAGCGAAGGTATGGACTTCCAAGTGCACACTGTGATGGACAATGCACCTGTGAGCGACCGCAAAATGATGGAAATCAGAGACGCTACAGCAAGAGATGAACAACTCATACTCTTAAAGAGGATTATCCAGTCGGGTTGGCCAGAATCAGCCAAGAAATGCCCACAAGCTGTTTCAGAATACTGGAACATTAGACATGAGCTCTCAGAAGCTAATGGTATTCTTCTAAAAGGTGAGAAAATTGTTATTCCAAATGCGTTGAGAACTGAAATGTTGTTACGTATACATGCAGGGCATTTAGGAATGGACAAATGTAAACAGAGAGCTAGAGATATATTGTTTTGGCCAGGTATGGGAAAACAAATAGAGACACTAGTTGGGTCATGCGACATCTGTTTGGAGCACAGAAGCTCACTCCCAAAAGAACCAATGGTTTCTCACCCAATACCAGACCAACCTTGGCAAGCTGTAGCGACAGACCTGTTCAAATGGAACAACATCGACTACATCGTCACTGTAGACTACTACAGCAGGTACTTTGATGTGGAAAAAATTCCCAACCTCACATCATCAGTGGTTATTCAAAAACTAAAAGCCACATTCGCCAGATTTGGAATTCCACAGACTGTAGTAAGTGACAATGGACCCTGTTACAGCTCACAAGAATTCAAAAACTTCGCCAAAGCATGGGACTTTGAACACATAACAAGCAGCCCCATGTACCCACAGAGCAACGGGTTGGCAGAAAGAACTGTGAGAACTGTCAAGGCTCTCATGGAGAAAGCACACATGAAGAGAACAGACCCCTACCTCAGCCTGTTGGAATACAGGAACACCCCAGTTGATGGATTCAAATCACCAGCACAACTGCTGATGAGCAGGAGACTTCGCTCAACCCTTCCATCCACGAAAGAGCAACTACAACCTGAACTTAACTCGCCGGAGCGACATTCGCCGCAGAAGATAGAGATGTCAAAAGCGACAAAAGTGGTACTATGACAGAACTGCCAAACCACTGCCAGCGCTGCCACCGGGATCTGCTGTTCGTTTTCAACTGCCAGATGTTACTTGGAAACCAGCAACTGTCATCGGACCAGCAAAGACTAATCGCTCATACCACATCAAGACGGAAGATGGTTCTGAAATCAGAAGGAACAGACGGCATCTGATTCCAACTCCCGATGTCACCACACCAGATTATCCAGAACCAGAACCACCAAACATTGCACAACAAACAGGCATGGACAGTGAAGAAAGTTCAGAGTACACACCTCTGATACAAACCCGATCAGGTCGAGTGGTGAGACCCAGAAACGTTTTGGATTTGTAAAAAAAAAAAAAAAAAAAAAATGCTTGTGAAATGTATGTTCAAGAATTGTGAAAAAAAAAAGAAAAAAAAAATGCTTGTAAAATGTATGTTCAAATTTTGCATTTACAGCAGGTGTTGTGTTAAATGTCATGTGTAGAGATTTTGTATTGGTTATAGATTTTGATATAATAGGTTCTGATTAGTATGTGTTATAGAAGGACATTTATTTTTATTTAAAAAAAAGGGAGATGTAATATCCTGTCACGTACATATACGTGCTTACGTTAGAATGTACGTGATGACGTAGTTACGTAGTTGACGCAGCGTTACGTTAGTTACTCTGTTGTTGTACCGACCAGATGAATGGCGGACATGTTGAATAAAAGCTCGCAGTGAACCAGACCGAATCTTCTACCATCCTTCGATCCTGTCGGTAATCGTGCACATTAAAGATAGCTGTATCAAAGATGGACAGCTGATCTTTTACACATGTCAGTCCAGTCTGTCCAGCATCCACCACTCCAGTCTGTCCAGCCTCCATCAGTCCAGCCTCTACCACTCCAGTATGTCCAGCCTCCTCAAACCCAGAAGCTGCAGAAATACCAGAAGCTGCAGCAGGTCCTCAGCAGAGGTGGGTAGGAACACGTTACATTTACTCCGTTACATTTACAGTACTTAAGTAACTTTTTGAGAAAACTGTACTTGTGAGAGTAGTTTAAATGTGAAAGACTTATACTTTTACTTGAGTAAATTTTAGGGGAGAAAACCGCAACTTTTACTCCATTACTATGGGCTTTCTGCCGATCGCTACCGTTACTTTTTGTTTAGAGTATATAAAAACATTTGCGGCAAATTTATTGCATAACTTATTGTCACCTGACATGTAACCAATCAAGTGAAGCCAACCAGTCACGTGACCACAACAAACTCTCCACGCAGCCGGCGCAGGCCAGTGACGTTGAGATTCTGGACTCGGTTGAAAAGAGAAAGACATACGGACAGTTCCTGAAAGAATGGCGACAGAAGCTGGCGAAGCTAAGTCAGAGCACCCCTGGCCTCACGTACGACCCATGTTCACCTTTCAGTTGTCTAAAAAGAACAGTTATATCATGCGCTGTCAGCTGTGTCTGCCAAAACTTGTAGATGTTTCAGCCTACATGAACTCGACGTCAAATTTGAGAAAACACGTTGCGGTAAGTTTGCCTTTATTTTTTTATTTTTTTGTGTGTAATGATGTCAGCTCTATTACAACAGCATGCATAACTTTAAAACTGTGTATGACGTGACTATTGAATGTTACGTGGTGTGTTACTAAAAACGTGTTCACACTCGAGCAGTGAGCACACATGAGCAAAATGCTAATGTAGCTAAAAACAAACGGTTTGGTACATAATGGGACGTTGGTGGAAGATGTAACTACACATACTAACAGTCCCCTCAGATTTTTAAAGTCACAAACCTCAAATAAGTGTCTTAGTGGAACACAATTTGTTAAGTGTCCTTGGGTGTCCTGAAAGACGCTTTTAAATAAAATGATTATTATTATTATTATTACTACAATTGATTCAAACAGGCCTAGTAGGAAACAAACCAAAATACATAAAACGTCACAGTATTACGTATACTTTTTATCTAAAAAAATGTTCAATACTGAAACAACTGGACTTAATTTGTAACAGAAGACGTTTCGCTCTTCATCTGAGGAGCTTTCTCAATTCAATTCAAAACTAGTTTTTATACCAGTTTTTATCAGTTACATCAAATAGCCAAAGCAAAATCTTACATTCCAAAATGGATCGGGTTTTAACACCCCCAGAATTTTGAAATGAGTCCTACAACTACCAGAGACTGTCAAACAACAGTTTGAGTAATTTGCATCCCATTAGGTGTGGCCCCCTGTCCCATGTAAATGCTAAACAGGGGTGATGAGTGATAGTGTGAACAATGTTGATACTCAGATGTAGAAGAAAAACCTTGTATAACCAGTTTATTCCCATGTGTCCTTAGTTCCACTTCTTCAAGACTGCTACTACACTATGATGCTCATGATGCTCCTGATTTAAAAAGGCGTCTTCTTGTAACTTTTCAGAAAAAAAGTATTTTTGAATTTGTTGTTATTCAGTTATGATTGCGGTTTTGGGTTTGAAAGTATCTTTTCCTCTCTCTAAAATAAACTAAAAACATTTTGCCCTGGCAAACTGCTTTGGTTTCATATTTGATACATTACTGTACAGTACAAACTAAAATAAACAATAAGGGTTAATTGTATTTAAGTTACTTTATTTAGTAAAGTATTATTAAGTCTCAAACATATACAGTATATATAACTAACAAAGCTTTGTTTTGTTTTGTTTTTTGAATGTCCATAGGACCAGACTTAGCTTTTTTAAATCATTATTATTATTAACTCAATGATTTGGCATGTCTTTGAAAATGTAATAGGTTTATCTGAAATGTTTGATGTGTGGATTATATATTATTATTCAGTTTTATTTATTTATTTATTTGTTTGTGAACAAAGGATCCACCCGAACAGCTTGATGAAATACACCGAGTTGGTAGATTCCAACAAGAAGCAAAAATCCTCCTCTTCTGATGAGCCACAGATGAAGACTGTGAGAATCATCTGTGCACATGGGCTTCCTCCTGCCAACACTAGTTGCAAGGCAAGGAAGAAGCTTGTCTCATCTTGCAAAGTGTGTGCACCTCTCATCGATGCCCTGCTGGATGGGATCTTAAAATCTGGTAAATATGAAAACATCAGTGTGTGTGTGCACATAAAACATTACATACACGTACTATAAATAATGCATAAGTGTACAGAAGTAATTCTTTGCAAAAATGTTTTTAAAGGTCTCAACTACTTAAAGGATGACTTGGACACTAACGCTGATGATGACAACAGCACAAACAGCTGCCGCGGCGCTCTGATGAAGAAGACTTCTTTGGATCCATTAAGACCAGAAAACCAGGAGAGTTGGAGAGGTATCTTTCATGTCCATCCACTGGAGGTATGGATCTGTTACACTCTTTTCCTCAAATCAAGCGGTTGTCACTCAAAGTCAACACAAGTCTTCCAGCATCTGCAGCTTGTGAGAGACTCTTTATTCATGCAGGACTCCTTTTAACTGCTAAGAGATCACAGCTTCACTGCAAAAACCTTGAGAGCCAACTACTCTTAAAGCTCAACAGTCACATTATTGAATAATGTTTCACTGAGTTTATGTTGTCAGTTGTTCTACTGATTAAGTTCAGGAATACATACCGGTAGTCCTTTGCTTGATGTGTAGGACTGTGTTTCAGTTTATACTTAAACAGTTAGTTCTGTTTATAGGATGTCAAAATGTAAGAAAATGAGTTCCAACTGGTAGAAACAAAGTTTTGCATAAAGTCAAGTTTATTAATACAGTATTTTCTGGTGAAGATTCTCAGTCGTCCAGGACATGATAAAATCAAAAAAGGCGTTCAATACAGAACAACTGGACTTTATTTGTAGCAACAAGACGTTTCACGTCTCATCCGAGGAGCTTTATCAATTCAGTGAGGAGACAGTGAGAGGGAGAAGTTATAACAGGATAAGCCATTGACACGCACCAACATATGTAAATTGGAAACTACAGTATATATGGAAAATACAGTATTTAGCTGAATTATTTTGGCTACAGTTGCCTTTGTGTTTTTTATTTATTTTTTATTTATAACAATGTAAAAGATAAGTGGTTTATTTCTAAATCCTTTTGGCTAGTATTGCCTTTGTGTTTTTATTTATAACAATGTATGTTCAGTCTCATTAAAAGTTATGTTCCCTTGTAAATACATTTGCATGTTATGATTTAATGACACGAGATGGTACTCCGCAGTTACTTGAGTAGGTCATAATCAAAGTACTTTATTACTTTTACTCAAGTAAATTTTTGGATGCCTACTCACTACTTTTACTTGAGTAATATTTGGTTCAAGTAACAATACTTTTACTTGAGTAAAAATTTTGAATACTCTACCCACCTCTGGTCCTCAGTCTGCTGAGGGGTCCACACCTCAGCCTCCGGGTCCTGACTCTCCAGCAGCAGCTTTGAAGCATGATCCAGCTCCTCTGGTCTCGCCGCCTGCAGACTGCACGCCTGACGTCTTGCCGCCTGCAGACTGCACGCCTGATGACTCGCCGCCTGCAGACCGCACGCCTGACGACTCGCCACCTGACAACTCGCCGCCTGACGTCTCCTCGCATGATGACTCCTCGCCTGACTATTCCTCGCCTGACGACTCCTCGCCTGACATCTCTCCACCTGACGTCTCTCCGCCGCCGGACGACTGTGCGCTACCGGACGACTGTGCGCCGCCTGATGCACCTCTGCCAGCTGGACGGCCTCCTGGCCGCCCGCCCGACCAACCTCTGCTGGATGGACGGCCTCCCGGCCACCGGCCAAAACAGCCTCTGCCTGATGGACGGTCTCCCGGCTGTCCGCCTGACCAGCCTTTGCCTGATGGACGGCCGCCC
>JBBPBX010091324.1:0-13954 GCA_038048925.1 Garcialebias charrua
TTCCTGATTTACAACTCAGCTCCTTCACACTAGTTCTAAATGAAGATTTTACAAACATTTACATTCCCTTCAGGGTTTAATAACTTTTTAAAGAAAATGTAATTGAATATTTGGGGGTAATATTCTCTTTCTTGTCCTATACATGACCTGTAAAATACTACGCTCAACCAATCATAACATCTCAACACCTTTCACTTCAATTGATGAAACAATATACCTGTTGGGTGACCACAGCACTTCCCAATAACAACTCCTACAGCTCCTTTTAGCAAAATAAAAATAGGATTTGTAAAAGCTTCGCACGCCTTTCCCTAAACCCCAACACAACAGACCAAATACGGAACAACCATTACATCACACAACATATTCAAAAATCTGTCACTCAAAAACTATTCCACTTTATACAATAATATAATCGATTTCGCCATTTTTCTCCCATCTGTGGTTGTGGTCGGATCCAGTCTTGAAGAGCACGCTCACCATTCCACACAACTAAATTCCAAAATTCTTTTCAGTCAACACACTCCTCAGCCAAGCCCCTCTGAAATATCAATCTCATGTCACCTCTACAAATCAATCCTGCCTAGAGACATAAAACCAGTTTGTGATTTGTTTCTCAACTGAGAACTGAAAAACTCAAAATACCAGTTTTTTAACTCAAGACAGTGGCAACAAGCATTTAGTTAAAATCTATTCTTCCAAGCTGAAGTTGTACAAAGAGCTATCTGGATACCATTTGTTGGCTAGCTGGGTGTGTCTGTAGAGTTTGTCTGGTCAGTTAATTGTTTAACAAGATAGATTTTCAGGTGCGGTTGTGGCTGCATGTGACTGACCGGTCTGTTGTTTTATTTTACAAAAGGCCTCCTCAGAAACTTGTTTCCAAATGGTTAGCTAACACACTTTCATCTAAAAACACATAAAAATGCAGTATTGTATGTTTACAAATTTACTGCTCGTTCGCCAGCTCATAAGTAAGAGCGCTCGTAAGTCGGGGACTACCTGTACGAATCTCCAAGATTAGTAACAAACTTGAGTACAATAAATATGCTTTGCTCTTTAAAAATGTTTACAAAAAATTTGCAGGAAAACATTTTATAAAAATGCATCAAATATGAAATGTTTCTTAAAAAGTTGTGTGTGTACCGGTAGTCAAATGAAGAGTTTAGAGCTTAGCCATCTGTGAAAAATAAAACTGAAGCATACGCTTTGCTACATTTGGATCAGGGGACGCCAAAATTAAAAGAATGTCAAGATTTTGTTTTCGAACAGAATCTTGAGAAAGCGCTCTAGCTTCATTTAAAGAACGGTTCAAAATTGATAAAAGCACAAGCTTAATTACACGTTCAAGTCAAATAAATAAATTCACAAATAAAACTGCCAAGCCAGAACAGCCGACACCTGCTGATGATACCTTTGTCTCACTGTTAGTGGAGTAAAGCTACATTATTACAAATATACATTTACTCTCTCAGAAAAGCTTGATATTAAATTGACATCTATATTCTACACAATAGGTGTCTGTTACATAAAAGACTCTTTAACCAAGCCAAAGAAATATATCCATATTTATCTGTCCATGTACATATTTACATATATATAGTTACTCTCTCAGTTTAGTTCTTTGTTCTTCATGTCTATAATTACCATCATTCACACTGATTTCACCATTAACCGTTTTCCTTAACAGGTAGTTATAATCAGTGGTGTCAAAAGTATTCACATTCATTACTCAAGTAGAAGTATAGATACTGGGATTTAAAAATACTTCTGTAGAAGTAGAAGTATCAACTCTAGCTTTTTACTCAAGTAAAATAAAAAGTACTGGTTTCAAAACTACTTAAAAGTATAAAAGTAAAAGTAGCGTAAGAAAAAGCAACAACAAAGACAAATGCTTAGGCCGCACCACACATACTATTGTATAAAACCCCACCTCCCCCACAAAAATCATTTTTTTAGACTAGATTATATTATATTGTTAATGTTGAAAAACTAGGGGTGCACTAAGCTACCTGTCTTAACTGCATATATGCCCATTGAAAATAGACACATTTAAATGCAAATTTAAATATATTAAAATAACCATATAGGGGTATTATTGAGCATTACCATATGTTTCATGGAGTCACAATGTGACTGTAATTACTCTTCCTGGCCGCTATAGAGGCGCTGTTGACTCTTAAGGTGGCTGACGTCACTACGTCGATGTGTCGTTTGTGTTGCATTTAGGGACGTGCGTGCAGTCGGATTTTTGTATTCTCCCGACGTCTAAACGCTCTAAAACCCCTTTAAATATCTCAAAACACCGCGGTTAAACAGTTTCTGACGATATTTCATGCATAGAACGAACAAGTCAGACAATCTGTCAGTATTGTGCTAACAAAACTGAAATTTGACGACCAGCACCGCGTGTCACGTGATCGCTTTGAATCGATCACAGCACATAAACAGACGCCATGAACGTAGCGTCACCTTATCACAAATGTAGATTCTTTTTCAACTCATAAGACGCTTAAATGCACCCCAAAAATTCTGTAAACGTATCGTTTCACATCCGAACAGTTATACCAAGCTGCGCCCAGTAAAAATAGCTCAATAAATGTCGCCCACACGGACTTTTCCCGTATTTAACAACACGTCAGAGCTAAAATGGACAGAATGAACCTCGATCCGACAGCTTCAGACACCATTATTCCTGCTTAAAATGTAACGAAACTTTCAGCTTACCTCAATACGGCAAAATGAAAGAAAAGTAACGAGGCTATTTTTAAAAGTAAGGAGTAGAAAGTACCAGTAATTGCGTGAAAATGTAAGAAGTAGAAGTATAAATTAGACTGAAAAATAATTACTTCACTAAAGTATAGATAACTAAATTTGCATTTAAGTAAAGTAACGAAGTATTTATACTTAGTTACTTGACACCTCTGGTTATAATAACCAGACATGTCATCTTCTTTCTTAGAAAAATATACATTTCTTTTCTCGTCTTTCTCTCTCTCTCTCTCTCTCTCTCTCTCTCTCTCTCTCTCTCTCTCTCTCTCTTCTCTCTCTCTCTTCTCTTCAGCTTTCTTCCTCGTTTCCTCGTGTTCTGTCTGTCTCTCCTCTCTTTGCTGCTCACTTCCTTTTTCCTTCCTCTTCCTCATACCTTCTTCTCTTTTTTTTCTTTTTCTGCAACTTGCATCCATAATTCTGTATGGGGGTAGCCTTCATTATTCATTTTGTTAGGTTTATCTTTGGTCTTTGTCTTTATTTTAGTTTGAAGTTCTCTTAGGTTTTTTTTTTATTTTTATCTCTCATCTATATTATATTATATAATTATATATTATACTATATTAAATCTCTTATCTCTCTTATCTCTTATAGTTAATCTACCATCAAAGTCGTGTTCTTTTGTCCATAGGGGTAGGTGTTGTACGCTTGCGGGGTCTGTCTTTTTCATTATCTTCCAGTCTCTACATGTTAAACTGTCTATGCATTTTTGAGCATTTTTACTCTGTTCCTTACCCATTTTGAACTAGATTTGGATCCAGTAGGGGGTTTCACATAGGGTGACTAATACTGGATTTGTTAAGTAACAGGACAGTGATAAAAGATCCTTATGGCAAGAATCACTTCAACTCAAATGAGTGGATTCTTCTTAGCCTCTGACACCAAAAGGTTTCACTGTTTGTTTCCTGTTATTTTGGTATGAAACAAAAGAACCAAGCGGTACTTTTATTTCCTTTTCACACTCACAAACACATGCATACATTTTTAGCGCTTCTTTTTATTCCTATTTATCTTAAAGTAGAGGGCTCCGCCGCCCTACACAGAGTTTAATTGACTGTTTTTTAGTTGTTCATCTAAGCAAAGGAGTCTGCCCTCCTGCGGAATTTAACTACTTCTTTTTACCTGATAGAGTCTAGAATTGTCAGGGTTTGTTTTATTCCTATTTATCTTACAATTATTCCAACATGAACCAGGTTACTTTAGTGATTCATTAGACTGACCCTGATCCATAAAGTGAACCGGGTTACTTTAGTGACTCATTAGACTGACCCTGATCCATAAAGTGAACCAGGTTACTTTAGTGACTCATTAGACTGACCCAGATCCATAAAGTGAACCGGGTTACTTTAGTGACTCATTAGACTGACCCTGATCCATAAAGTGAACCAGGTTACTTTAGTGACTCATTAGACTGACCCAGATCCATAAAGTGAACCGAGTTACTTTAGTGATTCATTAGACTGACTCAGATCCATAAAGTGAACCGAGTTACTTTAGTGATTCATTAGACTGACCCAGATCCATAAAGTGAACCGAGTTACTTTAGTGACTCATTAGACTGACTCAGATCCATAAAGTGAACCGAGTTACTTTAGTGATTCATTAGACTGACCCAGATCCATAAAGTGAACCGAGTTACTTTAGTGATTCATTAGACTGACTCAGATCCATAAAGTGAACCGAGTTACTTTAGTGATTCATTAGACTGACCCAGATCCATAAAGTGAACCGAGTTACTTTAGTGACTCATTAGACTGACTCAGATCCATAAAGTGAACCGAGTTACTTTAGTGATTCATTAGACTGACTCAGATCCATAAAGTGAACCGAGTTACTTTAGTGATTCATTAGACTGACTCAGATCCATAAAGTGAACCGAGTTACTTTAGTGATTCATTAGACTGACCCAGATCCATAAAGTGAACCGAGTTACTTTAGTGACTCATTAGACTGACTCAGATCCATAAAGTGAACCGAGTTACTTTAGTGACTCATTAGACTGACCCAGATCCATAAAGTGAACCGAGTTACTTTAGTGACTCATTAGACTGACCCAGATCCATAAAGTGAACCGAGTTACTTTAGTGACTCATTAGACTGACCCAGATCCATAAAGTGAACCGAGTTACTTTAGTGACTCATTAGACTGACCCAGATCCATAAAGTGAACCGAGTTACTTTAGTGACTCATTAGACTGACTCAGATCCATAAAGTGAACCGAGTTACTTTAGTGACTCATTAGACTGACTCAGATCCATAAAGTGAACCAGGTTACTTTAGTGATTCATTAGACTGACTCAGATCCATAAAGTGAACCGGTTACTTTAGTGACTCATTAGACTGACCCAGATCCATAAAGTGAACCAGGTTACTTTAGTGACTCATTAGACTGACCCAGATCCATAAAGTGAACCAGGTTACTTTAGTGACTCATTAGACTGACCCAGATCCATAAAGTGAACCAGGTTACTTTAGTGACTCATTAGACTGACCCAGATCCATAAAGTGAACCAGGTTACTTTAGTGACTCATTAGACTGACCCAGATCCATAAAGTGAACCGGGTTACTTTAGTGACTCATTAGACTGACCCAGATCCATAAAGTGAACCGGGTTACTTTAGTGACTCATTAGACTGACCCAGATCCATAAAGTGAACCGGGTTACTTTAGTGACTCATTAGACTGACCCAGATCCATAAAGTGAACCGGGTTACTTTAGTGACTCATTAGACTGACCCAGATCCATAAAGTGAACCAGGTTACTTTAGTGACTCATTAGACTGACCCAGATCCATAAAGTGAACCGGGTTACTTTAGTGACTCATTAGACTGACCCAGATCCATAAAGTGAACCAGGTTACTTTAGTGATTCATTAGACTGACCCTGATCCATAAAGTGAACCGGGTTACTTTAGTGACTCATTAGATTGACCCTGATCCATAAAGTGAACCAGGTTACTTTAGTGATTCATTAGACTGACTCAGATCCATAAAGTGAACCGGGTTACTTTAGTGACTCATTAGATTGACCCTGATCCATAAAGTGAACCAGGTTACTTTAGTGACTCATTAGACTGACCCAGATCCATAAAGTGAACCAGGTTACTTTAGTGATTCATTAGACTGACCCTGATCCATAAAGTGAACCGGGTTACTTTAGTGACTCATTAGATTGACCCTGATCCATAAAGTGAACCAGGTTACTTTAGTGATTCATTAGACTGACCCTGATCCATAAAGTGAACCGGGTTACTTTAGTGACTCATTAGATTGACCCTGATCCATAAAGTGAACCAGGTTACTTTAGTGACTCATTAGACTGACCCTGATCCATAAAGTGAACCGGGTTACTTTAGTGACTCATTAGACTGACCCTGATCCATAAAGTGAACCGGGTTACTTTAGTGACTCATTAGACTGACCCTGATCCATAAAGTGAACCAGGTTACTTTAGTGATTCATTAGACTGACCCTGATCCATAAAGTGAACCGGGTTACTTTAGTGACTCATTAGATTGACCCTGATCCATAAAGTGAACCAGGTTACTTTAGTGACTCATTAGACTGACCCAGATCCATAAAGTGAACCGGGTTACTTTAGTGACTCATTAGATTGACCCTGATCCATAAAGTGAACCAGGTTACTTTAGTGACTCATTAGACTGACCCTGATCCATAAAGTGAACCGGGTTACTTTAGTGATTTATTAGACTGACCCTGATCCATAAAGTGAACCGTGTTACTTTAGTGATTCATTAGACTGACTCAGATCCATAAAGTGAACCGAGTTACTTTAGTGACTCATTAGACTGACTCAGATCCATAAAGTGAACCGAGTTACTTTAGTGATTCATTAGACTGACCCAGATCCATAAAGTGAACCGAGTTACTTTAGTGACTCATTAGACTGACTCAGATCCATAAAGTGAACCGAGTTACTTTAGTGACTCATTAGACTGACCCAGATCCATAAAGTGAACCGAGTTACTTTAGTGACTCATTAGACTGACCCAGATCCATAAAGTGAACCGAGTTACTTTAGTGATTCATTAGACTGACTCAGATCCATAAAGTGAACCGAGTTACTTTAGTGACTCATTAGACTGACTCAGATCCATAAAGTGAACCGAGTTACTTTAGTGATTCATTAGACTGACCCAGATCCATAAAGTGAACCGAGTTACTTTAGTGACTCATTAGACTGACCCAGATCCATAAAGTGAACCGAGTTACTTTAGTGACTCATTAGACTGACCCAGATCCATAAAGTGAACCGGGTTACTTTAGTGACTCATTAGACTGACCCAGATCCATAAAGTGAACCGAGTTACTTTAGTGACTCATTAGACTGACCCAGATCCATAAAGTGAACCGAGTTACTTTAGTGACTCATTAGACTGACCCAGATCCATAAAGTGAACCGAGTTACTTTAGTGACTCATTAGACTGACCCAGATCCATAAAGTGAACCGAGTTACTTTAGTGACTCATTAGACTGACCCAGATCCATAAAGTGAACCGGGTTACTTTAGTGATTCATTAGACTGACTCAGATCCATAAAGTGAACCGAGTTACTTTAGTGACTCATTAGACTGACTCAGATCCATAAAGTGAACCAGGTTACTTTAGTGATTCATTAGACTGACCCTGATCCATAAAGTGAACCGGGTTACTTTAGTGACTCATTAGACTGACCCAGATCCATAAAGTGAACCAGGTTACTTTAGTGACTCATTAGACTGACCCAGATCCATAAAGTGAACCAGGTTACTTTAGTGACTCATTAGACTGACCCTGATCCATAAAGTGAACCGGGTTACTTTAGTGACTCATTAGACTGACCCAGATCCATAAAGTGAACCGGGTTACTTTAGTGACTCATTAGATTGACCCTGATCCATAAAGTGAACCAGGTTACTTTAGTGACTCATTAGACTGACCCTGATCCATAAAGTGAACCGGGTTACTTTAGTGATTTATTAGACTGATCCATAAAGTGAACCGTGTTACTTTAGTGATTCATTAGACTGACTCAGATCCATAAAGTGAACCGAGTTACTTTAGTGACTCATTAGACTGACTCAGATCCATAAAGTGAACCGAGTTACTTTAGTGACTCATTAGACTGACCCAGATCCATAAAGTGAACCGAGTTACTTTAGTGACTCATTAGACTGACCCAGATCCATAAAGTGAACCGGGTTACTTTAGTGATTCATTAGACTGACCCAGATCCATAAAGTGAACCGGGTTACTTTAGTGACTCATTAGACTGACCCAGATCCATAAAGTGAACCGGGTTACTTTAGTGACTCATTAGACTGACCCAGATCCATAAAGTGAACCGGGTTACTTTAGTGATTCATTAGACTGACCCAGATCCATAAAGTGAACCGGGTTACTTTAGTGACTCATTAGACTGACCCAGATCCATAAAGTGAACCAGGTTACTTTAGTGACTCATTAGACTGACCCAGATCCATAAAGTGAACCGGGTTACTTTAGTGACTCATTAGACTGACCCAGATCCATAAAGTGAACCAGGTTACTTTAGTGACTCATTAGACTGACCCAGATCCATAAAGTGAACCGGGTTACTTTAGTGACTCATTAGACTGACCCAGATCCATAAAGTGAACCAGGTTACTTTAGTGACTCATTAGACTGACCCAGATCCATAAAGTGAACCGGGTTACTTTAGTGACTCATTAGATTGACCCAGATCCATAAAGTGAACCAGGTTACTTTAGTGACTCATTAGACTGACCCAGATCCATAAAGTGAACCGGGTTACTTTAGTGACTCATTAGACTGACCCATGATCCATAAAGTGAACCAGGTTACTTTAGTGACTCATTAGATTGACCCTGATCCATAAAGTGAACCAGGTTACTTTAGTGACTCATTAGACTGACCCTGATCCATAAAGTGAACCGGGTTACTTTAGTGATTTATTAGACTGACCCTGATCCATAAAGTGAACCGTGTTACTTTAGTGATTCATTAGACTGACTCAGATCCATAAAGTGAACCAAGTTACTTTAGTGACTCATTAGACTGACTCAGATTCATAAAGTGAACCGTGTTACTTTAGTGACTCATTAGACTGACCCAGATCCATAAAGTGAACCGAGTTACTTTAGTGACTCATTAGACTGACCCAGATCCATAAAGTGAACCGAGTTACTTTAGTGACTCATTAGACTGACCCAGATCCATAAAGTGAACCGGGTTACTTTAGTGACTCATTAGACTGACCCAGATCCATAAAGTGAACCGAGTTACTTTAGTGACTCATTAGACTGACCCAGATCCATAAAGTGAACCGAGTTACTTTAGTGACTCATTAGACTGACCCAGATCCATAAAGTGAACCGAGTTACTTTAGTGACTCATTAGACTGACCCAGATCCATAAAGTGAACCGAGTTACTTTAGTGACTCATTAGACTGACCCAGATCCATAAAGTGAACCGAGTTACTTTAGTGACTCATTAGACTGACCCAGATCCATAAAGTGAACCGAGTTACTTTAGTGACTCATTAGACTGACTCAGATCCATAAAGTGAACCGGGTTACTTTAGTGACTCATTAGACTGACCCAGATCCATAAAGTGAACCAGGTTACTTTAGTGACTCATTAGACTGACCTGATCCATAAAGTGAACCGGGTTACTTTAGTGACTCATTAGACTGACCCTGATCCATAAAGTGAACCAGGTTACTTTAGTGACTCATTAGACTGACCCTGATCCATAAAGTGAACCAGGTTACTTTAGTGACTCATTAGACTGACCCTGATCCATAAAGTGAACCGGGTTACTTTAGTGACTCATTAGACTGACCCTGATCCATAAAGTGAACCAGGTTACTTTAGTGACTCATTAGATTGACCCTGATCCATAAAGTGAACCAGGTTACTTTAGTGACTCATTAGACTGACCCTGATCCATAAAGTGAACCGGGTTACTTTAGTGACTCATTAGACTGACCCTGATCCATAAAGTGAACCGGGTTACTTTAGTGATTCATTAGACTGACCCAGATCCATAAAGTGAACCGAGTTACTTTAGTGACTCATTAGACTGACCCAGATCCATAAAGTGAACCGGGTTACTTTAGTGACTCATTAGACTGACCCAGATCCATAAAGTGAACCGAGTTACTTTAGTGACTCATTAGACTGACCCAGATCCATAAAGTGAACCGAGTTACTTTAGTGACTCATTAGACTGACTCAGATCCATAAAGTGAACCGAGTTACTTTAGTGATTCATTAGACTGACCCAGATCCATAAAGTGAACCGAGTTACTTTAGTGATTCATTAGACTGACCCAGATCCATAAAGTGAACCGAGTTACTTTAGTGACTCATTAGACTGACCCAGATCCATAAAGTGAACCGAGTTACTTTAGTGATTCATTAGACTGACTCAGATCCATAAAGTGAACCGAGTTACTTTAGTGACTCATTAGACTGACTCAGATCCATAAAGTGAACCGAGTTACTTTAGTGATTCATTAGACTGACCCAGATCCATAAAGTGAACCGAGTTACTTTAGTGACTCATTAGACTGACCCAGATCCATAAAGTGAACCGAGTTACTTTAGTGACTCATTAGACTGACCCAGATCCATAAAGTGAACCGAGTTACTTTAGTGACTCATTAGACTGACCCAGATCCATAAAGTGAACCGAGTTACTTTAGTGACTCATTAGACTGACCCAGATCCATAAAGTGAACCGAGTTACTTTAGTGACTCATTAGACTGACCCAGATCCATAAAGTGAACCGAGTTACTTTAGTGACTCATTAGACTGACCCAGATCCATAAAGTGAACCGAGTTACTTTAGTGACTCATTAGACTGACCCAGATCCATAAAGTGAACCGAGTTACTTTAGTGATTCATTAGACTGACTCAGATCCATAAAGTGAACCGAGTTACTTTAGTGACTCATTAGACTGACCCAGATCCATAAAGTGAACCAGGTTACTTTAGTGATTCATTAGACTGACCCAGATCCATAAAGTGAACCGGGTTACTTTAGTGACTCATTAGACTGACCCAGATCCATAAAGTGAACCAGGTTACTTTAGTGACTCATTAGACTGACCCAGATCCATAAAGTGAACCAGGTTACTTTAGTGACTCATTAGACTGACCCAGATCCATAAAGTGAACCGGGTTACTTTAGTGACTCATTAGACTGACCCAGATCCATAAAGTGAACCGGGTTACTTTAGTGACTCATTAGACTGACCCAGATCCATAAAGTGAACCAGGTTACTTTAGTGACTCATTAGACTGACCCAGATCCATAAAGTGAACCGGGTTACTTTAGTGACTCATTAGACTGACCCAGATCCATAAAGTGAACCAGGTTACTTTAGTGACTCATTAGACTGACCCAGATCCATAAAGTGAACCGGGTTACTTTAGTGACTCATTAGACTGACCCAGATCCATAAAGTGAACCGGGTTACTTTAGTGACTCATTAGACTGACCCAGATCCATAAAGTGAACCAGGTTACTTTAGTGACTCATTAGACTGACCCAGATCCATAAAGTGAACCGGGTTACTTTAGTGACTCATTAGACTGACCCAGATCCATAAAGTGAACGGGTTACTTTAGTGACTCATTAGACTGACCCAGATCCATAAAGTGAACCGGGTTACTTTAGTGACTCATTAGACTGACCCAGATCCATAAAGTGAACCGGGTTACTTTAGTGACTCATTAGACTGACCCAGATCCATAAAGTGAACCGGGTTACTTTAGTGACTCATTAGACTGACCCTGATCCATAAAGTGAACCAGGTTACTTTAGTGACTCATTAGACTGACCCTGATCCATAAAGTGAACCAGGTTACTTTAGTGACTCATTAGACTGACCCTGATCCATAAAGTGAACCGGGTTACTTTAGTGACTCATTAGATTGACCCTGATCCATAAAGTGAACCAGGTTACTTTAGTGATTCATTAGACTGACTCAGATCCATAAAGTGAACCGGGTTACTTTAGTGACTCATTAGATTGACCCTGATCCATAAAGTGAACCGAGTTACTTTAGTGACTCATTAGACTGACCCTGATCCATAAAGTGAACCGGGTTACTTTAGTGATTCATTAGACTGACTCAGATCCATAAAGTGAACCGAGTTACTTTAGTGACTCATTAGACTGACTCAGATCCATAAAGTGAACCGGTTACTTTAGTGACTCATTAGACTGACTCAGATCCATAAAGTGAACCGAGTTACTTTAGTGACTCATTAGACTGACTCAGATCCATAAAGTGAACCAGGTTACTTTAGTGATTCATTAGACTGACCCAGATCCATAAAGTGAACCGGGTTACTTTAGTGACTCATTAGACTGACCCAGATCCATAAAGTGAACCAGGTTACTTTAGTGACTCATTAGACTGACCCAGATCCATAAAGTGAACCAGGTTACTTTAGTGACTCATTAGACTGACCCAGATCCATAAAGTGAACCGGGTTACTTTAGTGACTCATTAGACTGACCCAGATCCATAAAGTGAACCGGGTTACTTTAGTGACTCATTAGACTGACCCAGATCCATAAAGTGAACCGGGTTACTTTAGTGACTCATTAGACTGACCCAGATCCATAAAGTGAACCGGGTTACTTTAGTGACTCATTAGACTGACCCAGATCCATAAAGTGAACCGGGTTACTTTAGTGACTCATTAGACTGACTCAGATCCATAAAGTGAACCGGGTTACTTTAGTGACTCATTAGACTGACCCAGATCCATAAAGTGAACCGGGTTACTTTAGTGATTCATTAGACTGACCCAGATCCATAAAGTGAACCGGGTTACTTTAGTGACTCATTAGACTGACCCAGATCCATAAAGTGAACCGGGTTACTTTAGTGACTCATTAGACTGACCCAGATCCATAAAGTGAACCGGGTTACTTTAGTGACTCATTAGACTGACCCAGATCCATAAAGTGAACCGGGTTACTTTAGTGACTCATTAGACTGACCCAGATCCATAAAGTGAACCGGGTTACTTTAGTGACTCATTAGACTGACCCAGATCCATAAAGTGAACCGGGTTACTTTAGTGACTCATTAGACTGACCCAGATCCATAAAGTGAACCGGGTTACTTTAGTGACTCATTAGACTGATCCAGATCCATAAAGTGAACCGGGTTACTTTAGTGACTCATTAGACTGACCCAGATCCATAAAGTGAACCGGGTTACTTTAGTGACTCATTAGACTGACCCTGATCCATAAAGTGAACCGGGTTACTTTAGTGACTCATTAGACTGACCCTGATCCATAAAGTGAACCAGGTTACTTTAGTGACTCATTAGACTGACCCAGATCCATAAAGTGAACCAGGTTACTTTAGTGATTCATTAGACTGACCCTGATCCATAAAGTGAACCGGGTTACTTTAGTGACTCATTAGACTGACCCTGATCCATAAAGTGAACCAGGTTACTTTAGTGACTCATTAGACTGACCCAGATCCATAAAGTGAACTGGGTTACTTTAGTGACTCATTAGATTGACCCTGATCAATAAAGTGAACCAGGTTACTTTAGTGTCTCATTAGACTGACCCTGATCCACAAAGTGAACCGGGTTACTTTAGTGATTTATTAGACTGACCCTGATCCATAAAGTGAACCGTGTTACTTTAGTGATTCATTAGACTGACTCAGATCCATAAAGTGAACCAAGTTACTTTAGTGACTCATTAGACTGACTCAGATTCATAAAGTGAACCGTGTTACTTTAGTGACTCATTAGACTGACCCAGATCCATAAAGTGAACCGAGTTACTTTAGTGACTCATTAGACTGACTCAGATCCATAAAGTGAACCGAGTTACTTTAGTGACTCATTAGACTGACCCAGATCCATAAAGTGAACCGAGTTACTTTAGTGACTCATTAGAATGACCCTGATACATAAAGTGAACTGGGTTACTTTAGTGATTCATTAGACTGACTCAGATCCATAAAGTGAACCGAGTTACTTTAGTGACTCATTAGACTGACTCAGATTCATAATGTGAACCGAGTTACTTTAGTGATTCATTAGACTGACCCAGATCCATAAAGTGAACCAAGTTACTTTAGTGACTCATTAGACTGACCCAGATCCATAAAGTGAACCGAGTTACTTT
>JBBPBX010091325.1:0-13954 GCA_038048925.1 Garcialebias charrua
CTTCAAAATACCAAAACAAATGCAATTACAAATTATGAAGAACAAAATGAAAAAGTGTTGAGATTGGGCTTAGGAAACACTCATCAAAACAAATAGTCACAGATGTAGAATCAGGCATCATACTGAAATCCATCAAATAAAATAGACAATTGTGACCATTGAAGGGTTTTGGGGTGTTCAAAATGATCCGAGTACAGAATTCAGGAGCACTTCATCTTAGTATAAAATATTTAATTGAACACAATTGTCGATGATCTGCAGATTTACATGAAAATCAGAATGCAGTCTGAGGAACAAATCAGAGCAAACCTTTCTGGTCTCCAGCCTGAAGTTTGTTCAACCAAACGCTGTGCGTCCTGAGGTTTTTTCATGCCCCACCCCCTCTGGAGCGGACAGACTTCCAATTGGTTATCTAAACTTCTTGAGGTTGAGTGACACCGTTTTCCAGCCACTTAGGAGCAGATCTGTCTCCATGGATACTCAGATGGCCGCAGATTGCCTTCACATTCCTTTACTGATAACGGAGAATTTATGGAGGTATTACGCTTTCACTTTGGCTCTAATTGTCCATGTTAAAAGTGTTAACACACTATTATTTGGGAGTCTAATCCTTAACTGTTATTACTGTGAGAACTATTAAAGACTAATTACTCGAGTGTATTACGTATAAAGTATATAAATGTTGTGATTTAACTTCATGTTAATCAATGTGTGAGCAGTTTTGGCTTACACACGCTGCAGGAGCCATTTGCTCACTCTGCTCAGAGAACAAAGAAGGACACTTCTTCTCATAAGAGTCAGTATCTTACCTGTTTCTTGGCTTCACTTAGAATTAGGGTTGGGCATGGAGAATCGTTCGGAACCGGGACTAACTGTCCGGTTTTCCCGGAATCGTTCAAAAATATTAATTTTCGATTCCCATTTTCGATGCTAGTCCGCCAACCAGAAGTAGCCGGCAACGCCGAAGAAGAATTTGCAGCTGAAAACCATCGAAGAAGAATCCACCGGAAGTGAGCAGCCGCTGTCAAAGCGTGGCTTAACTTTAATAAAATGACCAGTCAGCGAAGCACCTGCAATAATTTTATATTGTGCAAAGGAGGGTGAAGAAGTAAAATAGTGGCCCATCTTTGACGGGCTCCGCTGGATTATTTTTGCTTCGTCCGTGTCCGACCAGAAGTGTGGTCTGTGTGGTCCGTCTGCAAAATGCTCCGCCGGACTTTTCACTGCCTCCTTGTCCGGCTCCATCAGGTAAATAAAACTATAAACTACGTCTCATACCAACATTAAGGCAGCTAACAAGTTATACTCCACTTAAAGCGGTAAGTCAGCTCAAATACAAACACGATGCTAACGTTAGCTCATATTTTTTTTCTTAGACAAACTACCTGAAATGGCTAAAGTTAGCCAGGTCTTCACCACAGCGTCCAAGAGAAATACATCAGTGCAACTGAATGAAGAGAGACACAAAACGATTACAGCATATGTTGTGAAAAGGTTGCATCACTTTTCAGATGTGGAATCACCAGCGCCGTGAGCCGTGGACGCCACCTGGGGCTTCGAGCTGAGCCGTGCGCCGTGGGCGAGCCAGGGGATTGCTGCAGGCTGCTGAAACCGTGAGTTCTGAACTAACTGCTGATCTGAAGCAGAGCAACGATCGAGTAGCTGTAGGACGGGAAGCAAGCTGATTACTGTTGGACATGAGCAGAGCAGCGAGCGAATTGCTGCGGATGGGAGCAGAGCAGTGAACGAGTTGCT
The DNA here is from genome assembly GCA_038048925.1 of Garcialebias charrua. Taxonomy (NCBI): domain Eukaryota; kingdom Metazoa; phylum Chordata; class Actinopteri; order Cyprinodontiformes; family Rivulidae; genus Garcialebias; species Garcialebias charrua. Next base: position 1,756 of record JBBPBX010091325.1, read on the forward strand.
GTGGAACAGTGATTTTCTGTATCCAGATCAGAAGAAGCAGGCGTGATGAGTCCTAGTAAAAAAAATAAATCGGAGCAGCAGAAACAGGAGTCGGCGAGTAAAAAATCGGTGGATAAAAATTTGGAGTTAATGGAGGAATTGAAAAATGCAGTAAACGTTCTCACTGCGGAAGTTGCAAGTTTGAGAGCCGATCAAGCCGTTCTCACTGCGGAAGTTACAAGTTTGAGAGCCGATCAAAAAAACTTTAATCAACTGGTTGAGGAGATGAAACTAATGAAAGCTCAGGAGGTCATCAGAGAAGAACGATTAGCTCAATTGGAACAAAAGTGTGAGGACATGGAACAATACATAAGAGGCGAAAACATGGTCATTTCTGGACTCGAACTTAAACGCTGGTCATCGGCTGATGTAGTTAAAGGCGTTAACACGAATGAAGGAGGACGACCAGAACAACTGCAGTCTCTGGAGAATCAGGTAGTCACTTTCTTAAGTGACAAAGGCATTGACATTAAACGTGATGACATTTCCACCTGTTACACACTGCCCAATAGAGTTAACAAAAATAAACCATCAGTAGTCGTGAGATTCATTGGAAGGAATCAAAGAAACAGGGTAATGATGCAGTCAAAGAAACTCGCAAAAACTATGGTCTTCATGAATGAACACCTAACTAAAAAAAACGCAAACATTGCACATGCAGCAAGGTTGTTGAAAAAGGAGGAAAAAATAAAAAAAACTTGGACAAGAAACGGAAACATCTGGATCAAAGTACATGAAAATTCGCAAGCTAAAATAATAAAAGATCTGAAAGACTTAGAAACATTTGGATGAGCTCAAAAATGACAAATCACCAATCACTATCACATGTTCATACACAAAATTAACAGAAATGAACAAACAAACAAATAGATTAAAACATGACAGCAACAAACGAAGACTCAGAATTCAAAATATATAATGTTGAAGATATGGTTGATGCAAACTTTTATCCTGCTATAAAAGACTGTGAATACTATAATGAAGAAAAGTTTAATAACATCAATATAACAAATGGAGATCTCTCTATTATTCACATCAATAGTAGAAGTATAAATGCAAATATATCCAAAATAACAGAATATTTAAAACAGTTAAACAGAACTTTTACATTAATAGCACTGTCAGAGACATGGCTTAATGATGAAAACAAAAATAATGTTCACATCGAAGGATATGAATTATATCATTTAAACAGAAACAATAAAAAAGGTGGTGGAGTAGCTCTATTTGTCAAAAATGAAATAAAGTGTAGAATAATTAAAGAAATGTCAATAATTGTTGACAATCTTATGGAAATAATAACAATAGAAATATTAAACGAAAATGCTAAAAACATATCCATAAGTTGTGTATATCGATCACCAGGATCAAATATAGAAATATTCACCGATAAAATCATACAACTACTGGAAAAGAGTTTAAATAAAAAAGTTTTCTTGTGCGGAGACTTTAATATCGACCTGGGAAATAAAACGGATTCAAATAACATCAGCACATTTCTAAATTCAATGTATAGTTTAAATCTTTATCCGTTAATATCAAAACCAACAAGAATTACAACTCATAGTGCTACGATAATTGACAACATTTTCACAAATATAACAAATGGGGATATGACAGGTGGTATCTTAACAACTGATTTAAGTGATCATTTACCAGTTTTCACTATCTACAGAAATGATCAAAACATTACAAAAGAAGTTACAATTAAGAAAAAAATAATAAACACATCAAAAAAAGCTATGGATCAATTAAAAGATGATTTACAGAAGCAAAACTGGAAGGACGTGTATATTGATGATGTTAACAGATCATATGATGAATTTATGAACATTTTAGAAGCTCTGTATGAAAAGAATTGTGTGCAAAGAAATCGTAGAAAAAGAAATATTGTTGACCAACCTTGGATGACTAAAGGGTTGAGAAATGCTTGTAAAAAAAAAAATAACTTGTATTTATGTTTCTTAAAAACGAGAACACAACAAGCTGAAGAAAAATATAAAAAATATAAAAATAAATTGGTAATGATTATAAGAAGATGCAAGAAAGAATACTATAGTGATTTATTAAACAAGAGCAATGGTGACACTAAAACAACATGGCGAGTAATAAATGATGTTCTAAAAAGTCATAAAGCAAAAACGAACATTGCAAAATATTTTGTGAAAGATGACAAAGAAATACATGATGAGAATGATATCGTAAATGAATTTAATCAATATTTTGTAAATATTGGATCAAGCCTTGCAGCTAAAATACCAAAAGTAGATAATAAGGTGTGTCATTCAATTAAAAGTTGCACCAACAGTATTTTTCTTAGTGGAACTAACAAAGAGGAAATTATGAAAATGGTAAAAAATCTCTCAGACAAGAGATCAAAAGACTGGGTGGACATGGATATGATGTTCGTAAAGGAAATAATAAGTTATGTTATTGAACCGTTTACATATATATGCAATTTATCTTTTTCAACAGGAATATTTCCAGATAACATGAAAGTAGCAAAGGTAATTCCTCTTTTTAAAAATGGTGATAAATGTGTATTCAATAATTATAGGCCAATATCCTTATTACCACAGTTCTCAAAGATTCTAGAAAAACTATTTGTGTCCAGATTGGATCAATTTATTGATAAACAAAACATTTTAAGTAGCAGTCAATATGGGTTTAGAGAAAAAAACTCTACGTCAATGGCTCTCATGGATTTAATGGAACAAATAACTAATGCTGTCGATCATAAACAGTACTGTGTTAGTGTTTTTGTTGATCTAAAAAAAGCATTTGATACCATTGACCACACCATTCTCCTTGAAAAACTAAATAAATATGGTATTAGAGGACCAGCATTACAGTGGGTATCTAGCTATTTGAAGGACAGGAAACAGTTTGTGCAAATAAATGATGTTAGATCTGACCTCCGTGATATCACTTGTGGAGTTCCTCAGGGTTCTGTGCTTGGACCAAAGTTGTTTATTTTATATGTGAATGACTTGGTAAATGTGTCAGCACTACTTAAATGTGTTCTTTTTGCCGATGACACCACTTTTTTCAGTTCGGGTAATGACATAAAACAGATTTTGGATATGATGAAAACAGAATTTATAAAAATACAAACTTGGTTTAAATTAAACAAATTATCTTTGAATTTAGATAAAACTAACTACATGATTTTCAGTAACAAAAAGGGAATTGTTGATGACGATCCATTTGAAATTGAAGATGTTGTGATCTGTAAAGTGAGTGAAGTGAAGTTTCTGGGTGTTATCATTGATGACAAACTGACATGGAAACATCATGTAAATTCTATTAAAAAAAAACTAGCTAGAGCAATTGCAGTACTGTATAAAGTCAGGGATTTTTTAATTGATAAAGCTTTACATATGTTGTATAACACAATCATTGCTCCACATTTAATCTATTGTATTGAGGTTTGGGGAAAAGCATGCAAAACTATTACAAAGCCTGTTTTTATTTTACAAAAGAGAGCTGTAAGAGTAATCACCAGAAAACATTTCACTCACCCTTCAAACACCTTGTTTATTCAACTAAACTTATTGAAATTCCAGGAATTGGTAGAATATAGTATTTTATCAATTATGTATAGGGCTCATAATAACACATTACCTTTAAATATCCAAAGAAATTTTATAAAAAGACAAAGTTATTACAATCTCAAAGGGACAGAGATATTCATCAAACCACAATTCAGAACCAGCTTAAAAGGACGGTCTACCTCAATTCAGGGAATTCGATTGTGGAATGCTCTGGAGAGTGATGTTAAAAATGAAAAATCAATGTATACATTTAAGAAAAAGGTCAAAAAGGACTTGCTCAAAAACTATATATGATGTAATCTTGCGTGTTTGTGTATTACAATTATGTTGTACTTATGATGTACGGTACGTTTGTGTATTACAGTTAGAAAAATTAAGTAGAGTTATTCATTTTATGAAGCAGTTTGTGTATTACAGTTAGAAAAATTAAGTAGAATTATTCATTTTTGTGATGAATTTGTGTATTACAATTAGGAAAATTAAGTAGAATTATTCATTTTGTGAACATCTTGATGTTGTGCCATCTTTTAGTTTGTGTATTTCAATTAGAAAAATTAAGTAAAATTAAGTAGAATTATTCATTTTATGATCTAGTTTGTGTATTACAGTTAGGAAAATTAATAAAAAAAAAAAAATAGGAAAATTAAATAAAATTATAAAAAAATAAAATAAAATAAAAAAAATAAAAAAATTAGAATTAGAAAATTAATTAGAATTATGGGTGATGTAGTTTGTGTATTACAGTTAGAAATATTAAGTAGAATTATTCATTTTGTGATCTAGTTTATGTTTTACAGTCAAGAAAATTAAGTAGAATTATTCATTTTGTGATGTAGTTTGTGTATTACAGTTAGGAAAATAGGTAGAACTATTCATTCTGTGATGTTGCTTGAAAGTTATCATTGGTTGAACAAACTGTGAAATAGGGGCAGATATAATAAGATTTCATCTTCTTTCTGCTCCCTTCATTTTATCCTACTTGTAATCTTGTATCTGATGAAACTGTCTTGTATTGTTCTTTTAAAATGAATGAATAAACATCAAATCAAATCAAATCAAATCAAAGAGCAGCTCAGTTCGAGCTCTTATTTTGAAGAGCAGCAGCTAACGGAAGTGATGGGTCTCTGCTCTCCAGAGGAGAAGGTCCTCGTTGTGGGAGCTCTGATGTACAACCGACACATTTTCATATATTAAAGGGAGTCGTTTGCTACAAGGAGACAGCTGACAAGGTACCATAATAAGTGTATATACACTGTAGAGTGATGTGAAGGTGCAGAAAGAAGAAAACACGAGTCCAGCAAACTATCCACCGCTAGCGTAGCTAACAACAAGCTAGCTGGATCTAAAAGTTCGACCGCTGCCAGCATGCATGATTATATTAGCCCAGATGTTGATGAGGGGATGGAAGCAGAGTTTCCACCTCTGCCCGTGACACCCTCCAAGGTTTACAGCAGAGAAACAAAGGAAGCTACAAGATACCGAGTTTCCTTCTGATGAGAAGCTACGTCTGGATTTAGCTCCGTGATTTATTTCAATTACTGATGAAAAAAGACTTCTCGTGAGTCAAATACTTTATTCTGTGATTTAGTTCCAAGCTGCTGCTGCCAGAGGCTTGTAACACTGCAGCTTCTTGTCTGTGGAGAGGAAGTTAGTTCACTCTGTTAGCATCTGTAGCTGTTAGCATGTGTAGCTGTTAGCATGTGTAGCTGTTAGCATCTGTAGCTGTTAGCATGTGTAGCTGTTAGCATGTGTAGCTGTTAGCATGTGTAGCTGTTAGCATCTGTAGCTGTTAGCATGTGTAGCTGTTAGCATCTGTAGCTGTTAGCATGTGTGGCTGTTAGCATGTCTAGCTGTTAGCATGTGTAGCTGTTAGCATCTGTAGCTGTTATTATCTGTAGCTGTTAGCATCTGTAGCTGTTATTATCTGTAGTTGTTATTATCTGTAGCTGTTAGCATCTGTAGCTGTTATCTGTAGCTGTTAGCATCTGTAGCTGTTAGCATGTGTAGCTGTTAGCATGTGTAGCTGTTAGCGTCTGTAGCTGTTAGTATTTGTAGCTGTTAGCATCTGTAGTTGTTAGCATGTGTAGCTGTTAGCATGTGTAGCAGTTAGCATATGTAACTGTTAGCATGTGTAGCTGTTAGCAGCTGTAATTGTTAGCATGTGTAGCTGTTAGCAGCTGTAACTGTTAGCATGTGTGGCTGTTAGCAGCTGTAACTGTTAGTAAGCATATGTAGTTAGCATGTGTAGCTGTTAGCAATCTGTAGCTTTTAGCATGTGTAGCTGTTTTTTTCATTCATTCAACCTTTATTTATACAGGCTAGCCTCGTTGAGCCATGGGGACTCACTCACAAGAGGGACCTGTCTCACTCACTCACACCTAGGGTCAATTTAGAGTTACCAATCAGCCTAACATGCATGTTTTTTGACTGTGGGAGGAAACCGGAGCACCTGGAGAAAACCCACGCATGCACAGAGAGAACATGCAAACTCCACCCAGAAAGGCCCCCGGACCGGGATTTGAACCAGGGACCTGCTAGCTGAGAGGCAGCAGCTCTACCAGTTGTGCCACTGTGCTACCCATTTGTAACATTTGTAGCTGTTAGCATGTGTAGCTGTTAGCATGTGTAGCTGTTAGCATGTGTAGCTGTTAGCAGCTACGTCTCGTTGTCGCGTGCTTGTATAATCTAGTCTCGTGATGTGTGTGTGTGTTTTTCTGTGTAGGAGCAGGAGCTTCACGTCAGACCTCCACCAACCACATGTTTGTTCTCTAACAGGTATGGTTGTAATTTCTAGTAAAATTGTTCAATATTATACTTCGGTCCAGCAGCCTCCACTTCTAAAAGTCAGCGCTCACGCGGTTTGGTTGTGCACGCGCTAACACCATGAATTAGGTAGTCACGCTTGCGAGGTTCTTTCAAAATAAAAGCTGATGTGTGTCTCCTGTTGGTACAAACTCTGTACATAAAACACATGTTAGCACTGGAAGCTGTAATGGGACCAACATTCCTGCTCAGCTGTTTCCACTAAAAGTTTGAATGTCGCCCCCATATCCAAAGAGTAGAGAACTTTTTGTGTTGCTAAGTTAAATAAATAAAAAACTTCAATGTGTTTTTCATGTTTTGACTCTAGATGATTGAAGTCATTCTTGCTGGTCTATGTTCAGAAATGATTTTTAATGTCCTCCTGTGAATATGGATCCATAATATTTAACTTTTGTCTCTGTTTTGTGGTTATTTGTATGTTCATTATGTGAGAATGCTAAATTGTTTTCTCTGAAGTTTCCATTAATATTAAAACAAAACTCTTAGTTTCCAGTGTAGTGATACACCTCATCTCTGATATTTTAGGCTTGACCTTTAAGTACACCTCTCCACATCGCTCTGAAACTCTCAGTGTTAGACTTTCTTGAAGCTCTCAAGGACACTATTTTTGTTACAATTATTTTGAATTAATGGACACCAATTAATCAGATTGAACTTTCTCTTTAATGTGTGTTAATTCAGAATTGATCAACAGTATATTTTTGTCATTTAATGATGATTTTACTAAGCTGGTATATTTTAAATATGCCAAAGTTAAGAGAACATCTCAGAATGATCTTGCTCTAAACTGTCTGCTCTGTGCAGAATAACTGTCTTAAAGTTGACTGAACAATCCGTCGTATTTGTTTGAAGTGTTTTTGGAACGAAGGAAAAGTTCCAGACATAATTTGCTTTCTGTCTCCCGTCCTTTCTAAAAACAATGAATCTGTTCTCAAAACAAATTACATGGCTTGTTCACATGCACCTGCATCTTCTGACGCATGTTTCTTTGTTTATGTCTACCCTATCATCTGTCACTCAAACTCACTCACTTGCAAAGTCACACCCTCTCTAGGGGTACGACAACCAATCAGCAGGAAGTATGTGACTAAGTCACACCCCCTTCTTAAAGGGACACTTCCTATTGATTCTGAGAGTGCAAGGGAACCACGAGCTCCAACACAGTGAGTTCTCTGGGAGAATGAAAGATGCATAGACGTCTTTCTCCAAGCTGTTGTACGTCCCGGCCATCAGCCAAAGGCCCACGTCTTCAGCGAGGCTAACAGCACGTCAGCTGTTAGCCATCTGAGGGTCACTGCTCCAAGCTGTGAACACTTTTCCTGGAAGTTATCTTGAAACCAAACCGGAGCTGATAACATTACTCTGGGAGGCTTCTGCAGACCTCACGAGACCGTGGCAAGATGAGATTTGTCGCCTGTAAAACGTAGCAAGGCATGCGCGTCTGGCTTGACTAATTTACTGGAGTCGAGATAAGAAAATCTTCACAAAGGTAAACGTCGTTTCATCACGGTACGGATGTCCAGCCGAAACCAAACAGAGGATGAGCCACTCTGGTTTACATCTCAAGATAAGATTCAACCATTTCCTTTCTTCTTCCTCCTAAACTCCTCCTTATGTTTATTTCTAAATGTAAACTGTAAGTAATGTGCCAACAGAAAAGTTCCTAACTGTCTGTTTGTTTTAATTTGAATTCTTGTCAACGTAGTTATTAAATCAGAGCTAATATCGATACAAATGTTTAATGTAATTTTTGTGATAGTTTCAATAAAAGGTCTATTTTCTGGTAGACCAACATAAGTTGAAGTCTCTCGTGAAATTACATTTTTCCTAATTACAGTAAAAGCAATTTAATACCGGAAAAAGGATGAACTCGCGAATTGGTGGCAAGTTTGTGCAGATTAAAGTCTGCTCAGACCTGCGCATCTAAAAATATAGGTAAGTCAGTAAACTGACCAGTAAGTCCTATATCTCTACAATAATGGTGGCCCAGTAAGTGTTTAAATACCTTACCGCCCCTATATTGTTACATTTAATGGTGGCTCGTCCGCGTTCCTGAGACGGTTATTAAGTTGTTTTGTGTAGCTTATTGTCACGGTGTTTGTTGGCATAGTTATGTATCCTGTTTTGGACTTATAGAATAGTTTTGGCTGGTGGGTGTCAGAGATTGCTAATCGTGGCATTGTCTGGTGCGTTTCCCGTTAGAATTATCTTTTCTTTCACATTTCAACGTATGCTTGAAGCTGCGGATGAATGAATGTTTGTTTTTGTGAGACGTTTCATTACGTGTCGCGAGGCTGCATGCATTTTTCGTTGTTGTGACCGCCGTGTCACCACTGCTTCATTTTATTACTTCTGCGGATTGCTGTTGCAAAGCTGTGTCACACATTACTATGCTGCTCCATTAAGTGCCTTTTTCTGTTACAACGTGTGTTGTGAGGTTCGATTGGACCCTCTCAGCTTGGACCGGACGGGATCCGGTTCCGATTGACGTAAAGTCCGTTGTTGTACACAGTTAGCGTGCTGCCTTCTCTGGAAGGCGTGGGGGTAGCCTGAATGTGATTGGGCTCGTTGGCAGTATTTTCTGTGGGGTATTCTACGTTTATTTTGTGAAAGAGTGTCCAGTACTTTGGGTCGAGCTAAAGTTAGCGGTACCGAGGCAAGATGGCTGCTTAAAGCGCTGTGATTGGTCCATTGTGTGTCGTGTTCAAAAAAGTTGGTTCTGTAGACTGTGGTTGTCAGATTCATTTTTGCACACATTTCTGACAGTTTATCTGTGTTGTTTGGGTTCTATGCACGTGATATCGTCGAAGACTGGCTTAACCGCGGTGTTTTGCGATATTTATGACTGTTTTAGAACGTTAAAAAGTCCGTTCCACGCTCTTGTTCGACCGACCGCAGGTCCGTGAACACAACGCTCGAACGGCACGTCACACGTGGGTGGCGTTAGGGTTAGAAGACTCAATTTCCCATGAACACTTGGGTTTTAGAACTACAGTTCTGTCTTCGCTGTGATTGGTCGATTACGCTGTAAGTGTTGACGCTTGCGGGGTGGGAGAGCCCACTCCTCGTCACTTTTGACTTCAGTAAACCAGGGTGCACAGGCTTCAGGCTTGTTTGTCCGTTACTATCTCTGAAAAGACTGTTTCATCGCGGTGTTTTTGAGATTTTAATGGGTGGATTGAGTCAGTTGCTCTGATACTACCGATCGCCATGTGACCAGGTCACGTGACGCCGGATGCTGCGTCTGGTTTAAGGGAAACGACTTGTCTTTTTCTTTTGAGAGAAAGTTTAAAAATCACATTACCTGTCCTGAACGATGTTACTCACATCGAATCGTCTATTATAGACTGGGGTTCTAGAGTTTTGTCACGTGAGGGCTCTAGATTTTTCTGATTGCTGTTTTTGATCCGTTGTTAGACGTCTGTGAATGTTTAGCAGCTCACGGCTGCGCTCACCGGCGAGAACAGCGCCTCTATAGCGGTCAGATAGAGAAATCGCAGTCGCTGTGATAAACTTATCCAGCGTGGCACCCCCTGCTGGTTACTTTAGAAGTCGCAGTCTTCCTGTAAGTTGTACATGTTGAATGTTCCTGTTTTAAACAGGAAACAATTTGAAATATTGTACTCACTGCATCCTTTAATTTGATTTTCGCAGAAAATCAAATGTTGATGGCAGAACAGTTACACAGATTTAATACAGACATGTCTGCTTTTTGATAAACTTGACACTTTTATCATCAATTCTGTGCAAAACAAGCTGTCTGTCCCTGTTTATTTTAAACTGCATGTTTAAAATAACACAGATGAGGCATCTTTTGTCTTGATTTTCACAGAAATCACACAAAAATAGCCGACCTTGATGGTCGTCTCATGGGTTGACAATTTAATAATAATCACTGATTTTTGTTAAATTTCACATCTTGGATGTTACTGAGCAGCTGCACACAGGCCCTCCTATTTATTTTAGATACAAGTTTATTTAGAATAACAAGCTGGTAGGCCTTGCTCTCTACGGTGGCTTCATTTAATTTGTGTTTCACAAATTTCCAGATAAGATGGCGGCCTCTGCACATGAGGCTCCTGATACCACGACAGCCGATTTTGTTTGACCTTGTCACAGGTCGACAAATTAATAAAAATCACTGATTTTTATTTGATTTCACATCTTGGACTCCATGTTGACTGCCGCAGGCATCACATGGTGGGACTGCACACTGTGAAATGAGACCCACTTTACTTGATTTTTCACAGAAAATCAGTACAAAGATGGACGTTCTAGCAGGTGCATCAACAAATTGTGGGCTTGTTTCATCATTTGATAGGTACTTAGCTGCAAAGAACGTCCTTCAGGAACCAGGTGAACATCCCCTGGTGTTTTACGACAGGCTCCTCTCTGCTTACACAGGGGACAAAACTGTCCCTGGAATTGAGGAAGATTACCTGTTTAAAAGTCGTTTCACTTTGAATCTAATACCTTTCATAATGAAATGTGTTCGCTTCAATGTTAATTGCAAAGAGAGTACCATGGCAGAAATTAAACAATGTGCTGTGGAATTTTTTGACATGCTCGAACGACGAAAAACACCACCCTCAGTGGTGTGCCCAGGTCAAGAGGTCACATCCCACTTGCAGAAGATAGAAGAGGTTCCCTCTCCTACAGAGTGCGAAAGTAACCAGGTTTTTCATGATAACAAACCACAGATTGTGTCCAGCTGGAACGGTGACTCTGATCGGTTCGCGGGGAGTTCTGCTGCCCCTGTCCCTCAGGTTGAAAACCCTGAGATGAGCAATGAACCACAAAAGGCAGGTGTTCGCTCTCTAGGTGAACCAAGATGGTTCAGATCGAACCAAAAGAGTTCTCACCTAGGTCTCACAGTGGGTGAACTTCGAGAGAAGTTGATGTCTGGGAGACGTGACCCTTTGAAAAATGGTCTGTCCCGACATGTACCCCCGAGAAGCGGCCCTCCTGCCCCTGCCCCTCGAGCTGCACAGTTCGAGACATGCAATGAGTCACACAAGCTCCAGATTAAGGAAATGACGCCTCCGCGCGTGGACGTGACTGAGGTTGTGAGTTGTTTGTCAAATGATTTGAATGTTACAGTGGTTGACCAAGCTGACACAACGTGTGACGTTGTCCTTGATGATAACACAAACAACGTTGTTCAACCTGACGAAGCGACGCGCCGCACTGCCTTTTGCAACGACTCGGTGCACACAGTTGACAACATCGTCAACACTGACAAAGACGCTGACAGCAAACAAATTGCTGATGATCAGCGTCCTGAAAGTCCAGATGCTGACAGCAAACAAATTGCTGAAAATCCACATCCTGTAGGTCATGAGGCAGACTGCCATCATGATGCTGACAGCAACGACGATTACACAGACAGAGTCACACGTACACAGAAACGTGTGAAAAAACCTGAACGGTTTCTGTGTAACTTTATAAAAAGGGGGATAGCTAAGAGAGCTTACCTGCCACTCACATTGGAAGGGGTCCTCGCGCAAGAAGCACTCCTGGTTTGCGGCTCAGACGTGTCTATCATGTCAGCCGAACTGTTTGAGGAGCTAAGGACCGCCGCTAACGATGTTGACAGGCAAATACCCTTTGTGAAAGACACTTATGGTGAGCAACAGGGCCCCGCAAAGACGGGGACATCCCTGACAGCTATAGCCATGGTTCACATACAGATTGGCGAAATGTCACTATACCACCCGGTATATGTGTCTGAACTTGACTCACTCCAGACTCCATTTGTGGTTGGCCAAGATTTTATAAATCGC
>JBBPBX010091326.1:0-13954 GCA_038048925.1 Garcialebias charrua
GAGGCCTTGGGTGCGAGTCAGCTGTGGTTGTACTCCGTCAGGACCTACAAGTAGGCCAACGTAGTCCACTTTGGTTCTGCACCATTGGCATTTTGACAGTGATATCTTAGCACCAGCAGTTGTCAGCTGATTCAGAACGTGGTCGATCTCAGCCAAATGTGAGTCCAGTGTTGGCTGCCTCAAAAGGACATCGTCCACGTAGATCAGTGTCCCACGCTCGTGGGCGTCTGGACATGCTTTGTTCAAGAAGATGTTGAACTCTGCAGGTGAGTTAGCGTAGCCAAAGGGACACCTGTTAAAGGTGTACTGACGGCCACCAAAAGTGAAAGCTAGTTTGTACTGGTCCTCGGCGCGCACAGGGATGGTCCAAAAACCAGAGGCGACGTCGAGGGTCGAGAAGTACTTACCATTGGTGACCTTGGGCAGTTCCTGTTGGAGTTGCGTCATAGGCCATCTGGATAAGGGAACTTGTTTGTTTAGCTTTCGGTAGTCTATAGTGAGTCTCCACTTACCATTTGGTTTTAACACCGGCCATAAAGGCGCAGAGTAAGTGCTGTTACAGTATCGGATGATACCTTTTTCTAACAGGTCATTAATGATTTCTCTGATAGGTTGATGTGCTGCCAGAGGAATCTTGTACTGTCTGACAAATGCAGGGGGAGCATTAGGCGGGGTTGGGATGCTCACTGTGTGGAGCGTGGTCAACCCACAATCCATCGAGTCAGTCGAGAATGATCTCTCATATTTTAGAAGAACTTTGCGAAGTTTGTCCCTTTCTTCATCAGTTTTCAGGGCGTCGGCTTGGGCGACCACCTGGTCAATCTGTGAAGCAACTGAGAGGGGTTCTTGTTCTTTGGGGAGCTCCAGTGAGTCCCCTTCAGTGTCGTAAAACCTGTCAACAGGTAGTGCACTGTAAGTTTGGGGGCATAGACTGTCTCCTTTGTTGAAACCGAACCTGCGGACAGTGTCCTGGTCGGACTCAGTGGGGGAGAAAAGAGCTATGGCCTGTGTTGGTTTCGTGAACAAGACTTGCCCCGTGTGTTGATTTGGGATCAAGTTTTCTGGGAGTCCTCCCAGAAATGGAATGCTCAGTTCAAAATTGAAAATCAGTAGAGATCAACCATCCTAGCTGTGTGTTTTTTGGGATCGGCACCTCTTCTGTGCTTGTGTTGCACACAGCAACAGTCGTGGTTCTGCCGTCGAGGGTCACTTGGCATGTGGCCTCCATGGACAGTCCTAAGTTGAAAAACATAGGAGATGGTTGAAAGTATGCCTGTTTTGTGCTAATAGCTTGTCCTTTCATGATGTGACATATCACTGGCTTGTTCATAACCTGAGGTGGTACCGCAGTGTTATGGCTGTTAGCAATCTGGCAGACCTCTGGTATGGTCTGTCCAGCCTTAAGGTTCTCTGTGGTTAACACAGGAGAGTCCTTTGTGGCTGTATCTAGTGACCACAGTGCATTGTTGTTGATGTCCACTCGGACACCTAATCTTACCAAAATGTCGGAGCCTATGTAGGTTGCATGTGGTAAGTTCGGGACCACGAGGAACGGGTGATCCAGTTCTCGTTGGTTCCAGAGCAGCTTCAGGTCAATGATCCCTTTTGCGGTCATTACCTGTTTATCGTTGGGGTCTGACGAAAAGCGGAAAGCCTTTTTGTTCATTTCTAGACCCAGCTGTTTTTTAACCAAGGTTCCATAGAAAGCTTGGCTGATCGCTGATTTCTCCGTCCAAGGAGACAGAACAGCATCATCGGTGTGGGATCCTTGGATCTCAACACCTTTGACTACCTGTGGTAGGTAGTGTTCGGTGAGCGCCAACTGTTTCAGCTCGCAGAGGGGGCTCTCTTGTTGGGCCTCTTCTGCCTCACCTATTTTGGAAGGTTCACTTACCGGGATTGTGCTCTCGGTTGAGGATTCCCTTGTGCCTTCTGAGGTACCTGCTGTTAAACAGTCAGTGTCACCTTGTGTAGGCATATCGATCGGCAGTGGTTGGCTCACTCTGGTCCACATTGTTTGATCGCCATAATCTATAATCGCGTCAAAGCGGTTTATAAAGTCTTGGCCAACCAAAAATGGGAATGAGTCAACGGTGGACACGTGTACCGGGTGGTACAATGTCGTTTCACCAATCTGCATGTGAACCATGGCTATAGCTGTCAGGGTTGTACTCGTATCCGAGAGGCCCTGCAAGACTATAGCACATTCTTTGAGGGGTATTTCCCTGTCAACACCGTTAGCAGCTAGCCGTAGCTCTTCCAACAGTGTGGGTGACATAATGGTTATGTCTGCCCCACCATCCAAGAGGGCCTCTTTTGTGAGGACCCCTTCCAACGTGATGGACAGGTAAGCTTTCTTAGCGGGCCCCTTTCTGATAATGTTACACAGGAACCTATCAGGTTTTCTCCGACGTTTATCACGTCTACCCCTGACTGTGTGACTTTCATTTATCAGTACTGGTAGTGCAGACACACATGGGTCTGAGTGTTCAGTTTGTGGCGAGCCACTATCATTGGTGAGTGAGCTTTCCCCCCCTTTTCCAGACGAGGGGTTCTCGGACTCCGTAACAACGATGTCATGGATACATTTAACGTTCTGTTGACTGTCACACCCCGGACTGTCAATGATTTGACTGTCGTTACCCTGATTGCCAGTATCCTGACTATCAGTATCTTGGTGATTGTCATCAATTGTGGCATTGATGTTATTTGTGTGCTCAGAGTTACTATCAATGATAGTGCTACACATCACACCAGGTTTGTTCTCATTTTTTGTATTACCCCACACTTCGAACATCTGACGTATGTTCTCCATGTCTTCTGGGGACAGAGGGCTACGGCCTTGCCTCTGGAACTTTTGCGATTTTTTGCCTGTCTCGGACTGTTCTGTTCGAAGGGTAGGAGGGGCTTGTCCTTGACTTGGGGGTTCCTGTCGGGACCACCCATTGTTATATGGTTTACTCTTGTGACCATCTTTCTTATCCTTAGGACGTGCACCCCCCTTTTGATATCGTCTTCCGAACTCTGGGTCTTGTCTGAGCCACTTCGGGTCATAGTTCCAGCGGACACCTTCGCTACGTGTTTTGTCAGGTCGAAAATTCTGTTTTTTCTCACCTTTTGTAGGAAAAGGAGTCGTTTTCCGCGCCCCTTCCAGCTCTAGTGAGTTGGATTTGACCATCTCACCCGGGCACACCTCAAAGGGTGTTTTGTTTGGTGTGCGACCTGTAAAAACATCTATCGCACACTCTCTTATTTCATCGATGGACCTCCGTTTGTAGTTCGCGCTGACATGAACTTTCTCCCTTATGTCAGGGCAGAGGTTTTGGCTGAAAATATACTTAAACCCTACCTCCTCCTCCATTTCAGGTTCGCATCTGTCGCCGAAATAGGCACGGAATATTCGGTCATAATATGACCTTGGGTGTTCATTCCTACCTTGCTTGATGTCAGCTGCTGCTATGATGCCATCGGGCCCCGTGCAAGGAGTAAACTCCTTTATCAGCGCAGCACAGAGAAGACTGTAGTCTTTCATCACTGCTTCTCGTTGACGCTTCATAAAAGCATGCACTGTCCTGTCCGATGTTAACCTTAACAGGCAGATTCTATCATCAGCTGTAGCTTCTGGGAAGCGTTGAAGCTGGAAGTCAAGGTCATCGAGATAGATCTTGGTTTCATGTGAGCCCATCGGGCCAGGAGCGAAGGTTTGAATGCTTTTAGCCATATTCCGTAGTTCAGCCATTGATAGAGGTATTTGTGGGTTATTATCAGATCCACTTACCGGTGCATCCGGTGGGATTGTCGGTTTTAGAGGCCCTAAGGGACGGCGTGGTGGTTTAGGTGATGGAGTTGATGTTCTAGGCGGTGGTGTTGGAGGTCTGGGCTCATCTAGAGACTGACCCTTAATTAATGCCAGACGTTTTTTCTTTTCTTGGTTTAATTTGTATTCAGTCGAGGCCAGCTTCTCCCTGCACTCTTTTAATTCCGCTCGGTCGTCTATAGACTCGCGTTGTAAGGCACAACACCGACTGTGGAGTTCTTCTTTTTCAAGAACGGCCGCATCATGTTGAGCATTAATCCTGAGATTTTGCTGTTTGGTCGCCTCGTATAACTTTAAAGTATGATCTTGGCATTTCATGAGGTCATCCCGTGTCTCCCTTGTCTCCTGTAAACTTTTAGTTAAACGTTCAATCTCAGCCTGTTTAAGATCGCAAACCAGTTGAGTCGTATCGTTCGCCTGAGACTGTTTTAGTGACTGAACCTCCACCTGCAGTTTTTCAGCTTCAGCTTGAGCTAGTTGTAAATCAACATTTAATGTTGATCTTTCCGCCTTACGTTTTCTTTGTTCACGCTTCAAATCATGCTCTAGAGCTGAATTTTCTCTGACTTCCTGGTCCAACCTTGCCTTTAGTAACAGGGCCAGCTTTGCTAAGCGCTCCATACGGACCTTTTTTGCTTCCTTTTTCGAGCCACCTTTTGCCATTGTTGACAGTTCAGCGTTTAATGTCAGTGGAGTTAATTCAGGCACCTTTTTACCATAATCTGTGAATATTTTAGCAAGCTGCCCTAAAACCATATCAATACTGTCGGGCTTATGTTTTCCAGGCTTTTGATCCGGACCCTTAGGATCTGGGTCCACTAGCCCTGTATCTGACTCTTTGTCAGACTCTTTGTCAGACTCTGCATCAGACTCTTTGTTAGACTCAGGATTTAATTCAGGGTCTGGTTCATGATCTGATTCAGGATCTGATACAGGAGGATTCACCTCTGGGTCTGCACCTGAGTCTGTGACCAGCTCCATATCTACTTCTTCTTTGTCTGCCATCGTGATGTTTTGATTTTGTTTGAATCAAAATTTAGCAGATTTGTTTAATTCTTTTTTCCAAGAGAATGTATCTGGAGCGAGAAGTGTACTTTTTGTTTGTTATTTTAAATTCTTTTATATATAAAATAAGCAAAAATGTTTGTCTGTACCTCTGTTATTCTAAATTTTTATTTAAAATAGACAGGATTTTCTGTTAGTGTACAGAACAAATTTTAAGCTGGTAATTTCACCATAAAAATGCTTGACTTTTTTATGATGTCTTTGAGAAAACTCATCTGTCAACGTCTTTTAACCAACAGGGAGCAGCTTCGAGACAATGTTATCACGAGGAGACTGATTTATTTCATTCAGTATTTAACTGAAAACTACCTTTTAGAGTTAGTTTCTAGTGTGTCAGTGATAAACGCTCGAACCACGTTCTTGTCAGAGACAAATCTATGTTGTTAGACAGTTTAGATGGCTTTAAATGAGTGTTTAAACTCTCAGTTAAATCTCCGTATGTCATGTGAGTGTGTGAACTGCTTGTCACCCGAAGTGCACCTGGAAATGACGACACAAATAGGCGGGTCGACGCAGCGCGTCACCAGCTCTGCTGAGCGAGGCGGAGCTCGCTAAACAGATACGTGACGTCAACCAATCAATCACAGCGCTTGTAGTCCTTTTCCCAAGCAACCATGGTGAATGTAGTTCTATTACCTTCGACCAATGCAGTGCCGGAAATGACGACAAAGTGGGTTGTTCGCAACAGCGTGCGTTCCCAAATCAGCAAATCAGCGTTCGCTACGAGAGTGATTGACAGTTCACAGCTCTCGTTCATCCAATCACAGCTCATAAACAAAACGTGTTGTATCTCTTTAACGTTACCTTAGCACAACAGAACACAACGTTATAGACTCTTAAACAACTCAAACGCATCAAATTAACTTCCCAATAATTCTGAAACATGGCAATCACATTTAAAACAGGCACAACTAAGCTACGCTCAGTAACCAGCACGTCAACTGTAACACGACACGGACTCCATCGGAGCCGCGTTCAGGTCGGTTCCGTCCACTTTAAAGGAGCAGAACTCGGGTTTCAGAACCACTATCCGACAACGTTCTAACAGTTATATGCTTCTTTGACCTGCTCTAACCTGTAAAATACCAGCACAGCGATCTTTTAGATGTTAATTATAGCTTTCAGGCTTTTGACACGGCGGTCAAACAAAGCTTCGTACAGGAGTCTGTGTGAACTGGACCGAACCAGAACCAGAACCCCCACAGACCACGGGCTGACAAAACTTCACCTGAATGCTTCCAACAGCGTGTAACAGAGTTGAAACGATAATAATCTCACAGCTTCAAATGATAAAAACATGCAGAATCTGCCTGTCTTGACACTTCCAGCCAAAATTATTATCCTTAGAGTTTAAAACTTGGATCCTAATATGCAAACATGACGTTACAGTTCATGAGAGACCACAAATTTCAGCGATAATAATAAGCAATGTTTACATAGCACCCGATGCTAATGCCAACGACGCCCAGGGAGAAATTCATGACTTACTCACCTCGCTGCAGTGTAAATATCCTGAGGGGTTTTTCATTGTTTCCGGGGACTTCAATCACGTAGATTTACGTGTCATTCTTCCAACCTTCAATCAGCACGTTTTCACAGTGTAATGGACCTACCCAGGGTCAAATTAAGGTTTTTGAACTGTCCAGTGATGACCTTTACTGACCACTCAGTAAAGCAAGACATTTATGCTTCCTGCTTAGCAAAGCTGGCCCCTGTTACTAAAGGCATTTATTCATGGCCCCGACAGCCGGCTTCGGACGGACCGTGTCCGATCAGAGGTTGCTACGCTCGGATACATGAGCTGAGAGCTGAACGGTGGTGTTGTGGAGGGACGGATAGACAAAGGAAAACAACGCCGTAGACCGTGTGAAGTAGCAGACAGCAAGCTGGTCCGGAGAAGCAACGAGATAACATGCTAACAAGCCTAGCTGTAGGATGGATGGGTGGATGTGAAATATATTTCTATCAGTATTACATTACACCCATTATGTTCCATTATTTGTATTCACTTAATTCTGCCTTATAATGTGAAATGTTACACAAGGCAGAACGTTTTTCTCTCGGGCTTTGTTTTCACTGGGGAACAATTACACGCCTGCACAATTCAACAGACCCAACATTTGATGTTTACATTGAAGCTGATAGTTTGTTGACAGAAAGGAGGGTCACGTGGTAGTGTAGGTGGTCCCAGGGCGGTCCCGAAGCAGTCCCAGGCGGTTCCAGGTTCCAGGAGGCGGTGACGACATCCGGGGTTTTATAACCGTGGCCCTGCCTTTGAAGATGTGTGTGTGGACTGTGCTCGGAGTCAGGTCTGTTGTTGCTGTAAGGTTTATTCTTATTATGTACAATAAACCTGCATAAACTTGCACATTCGTTTCAGACTTTCCTTCAACCTTTTGAATTCGCAACAGATGCTAACGCCCCACCGGGGACACGGAGCTGACGGGCGGCGGAGCTCGCCTCGACGCCCGCCTGGCAGCCTCAGATGTTGGATGGACACGAGCTAACATGCTAAAACGTGGAGAAACAGCTACGGCTGCCATTTGGAGGGGCTAAAATGCTAATGCGCACAGCCATGTAAAGGATTATCAGGAGGTCACTATTAATACTGACCTCTTTACCTTAATTAATTTACTTATTCAGATTGAATAGTAATTTCACGGATTCTTTTCTTTTTCAGTTTACCCAATATTTCTGTGATCTTTATGATGGATAAATAAACAGAGCTATAGAGTGACAATGGACACGTTAACTTAGTTGGTATGCCAGGCGACACTACCATTTATTTAAAATAAATCACTAAATTAACACCATTACACTTGATTGATATGATTTCACTTTCTTTCAATTTAATACGTCAGCACACTTAAATTCAACACAACAGACTTCAATACTGGATGTTAACATATTTAGTCTGTGGGCTCTTTAGCTTAAAATAGTTTCCAGCTTAGAATTTGAGGGAAAGGAGAGAATAGGAGGACAGATGGAGAGATGGGTTAAAGGAAATTGTCTTGAGCATGTTACCAAAGTGACACTTCTCATCAGATTTCTGCTAAAATCCAGGTACGTTTTGTAAACAGCTCTTTACCTTTCGACGACGAGTCTGATAAAGAGATGACACCAGCCTGTAAGATGCACAGTCCTTCAGGCCCAGTTCGTCTGAACTGGTCATTCGTTTACGTTTCCAACGTCTCCTGGGTTTCGCTTGGTCATCAGAAAATATGTCAGCTTCTGGCCTCTGACTTCAAGATAAGCTTATTCCAGGAAGGAATAAACAAAGTTTTGAGCTTACGCTCGTTCGAAGTGGATTCATAACAGCATGTTATACAATCCTTAGCTGAGTGACTGTCCTTGGCGGGTGACAGGCATTCATTCAGCTCTTTGGGACGTCTTCATGTCTCGAAGCTCCCAGAAACTCTGGCGTTTCAGCAAAACCTTAGAAACTTAGTACAAGCTCTGAGAGGAGAGCGACTTGTTTCTTTTTCATTGGTCCACTTGTTATCACTATTCAAGGTGAAATTCAGCGCAGAGAAGGAAATTGTTTAGGAAAAGTATCTGAGTGAGAGACTTTCAGACGCTAGATGAGAGTTTTAGCTTAAACTCGACAAAAACAATTTCAGTGTAAGTCAGTTTGACATTTTAGCTGAACTTTGACACCTTTTCACTTGCAGAAATGACACATTGATGTTTCACATTTAAAGAATAACAGCATATAACATATATCATGAAAATGACAAAAGTTATTCTTTTGATTACATTAGAATAAAATCAAAGATAGAAATAGTCTCTTTTGATGACTATATTCTCAGATTACAACTAATGGAATGATTTTGTGGTAAATGTCTTGCTTTACTGAGAGGTCAGTAAAGGTCATCACTGGACAGTTCAAAAACCTTAGTTTGACCCTGGGTAGGTCCACTACATCTCCCCCCTTTTGGAAGCCATCGCCAGTCCTTGGGGATGGGGTCCAACACGAAAGGAAACCTTGAACTGTCTTTGATCTTGAAGCAATCCAGTAAGTGGAAAAGAAAAATCAAAAATTATAATCCCATAAAGTTTTTGGAAATTCCATACTGTTCGGAGGTAATCCCATTGCGAAAAGCTTTTAATCCTTTGGAAAACAAAGTCTGTTAACTCTTGGAAAACAAAGTCTGTGATCCCTTGGAAAGCAAAGTCTTATAATCCACAGCGGTAATTCCACAACGATTAGTTTTGTTGATTGATCAGCAACAATTGTTTTCATAATCAGCATGTAGAGGGAATCCCTCGATTGACGCAGAGGAGGCGACCCTTGGACGAAGGTTGAAGACCAAGCGTTGGAGCTGCAGGTCCCCACATCGAAGGTTGTTGGCTGGTTGGTTTCCAGTCAGTGCCACTCTGGTTCTATGTGTCATGCAATTATGTGGTTTTTTAGGTGGGCTTATGATTGGGATTTTACATTAAGCCTTACCTATATGCACCTGGTATGTAAGCTATCATGGTTTAGATCAGCTACAATTACCAATTAAGGGGTGGATCAATTCTGTAAAATTAGATATAGGGATCTGTACCTATAAAATTTTGGAGGGCTTCTGTAACGAAGGCCTCTAATTCCAAACTATTCCTCCATTCATTACTTAGTTTAGGTTAAACTAAAATAGAAAAATGAAATATAGTTTGATCTAAATGTCTGTTGTCTTTTAGACGAACGACGTAGGATTTGGTATTCCTAATAAATTTTGAAGTCTATGGCGAGACTCATCAAAATGAATAGATAATCTAGAATAGAAACGATCGAATCGGTTCAATTTAGAAATTGTGAGGTCAGTGTAGTTTATGGTACCTTGAGTAGCTTTAAACTACATTGACTCTTCGACGATTGAGATTTAACAAAACGAACTGTATGTTGGCATAGTTAAATCCATATCATTCATTAACCAATGTTAATACAAAACCTTTTTGGCTGGGAGTGTTCAGAACCAAAACAATATCTCAACTAATGACAACAGTAATGACTAAACAACAAGGAAACAACGTTTCACTGCTTCGACACACTCTTGTCGTCAGATTCCAAAGTGCAACACACAAGAAAACAGGTCTCAACTTTATGACTGAGGTCAAATTAAATCTTGTGGATTTAAACGGTTGTTAAGGTTAGTTTTTTGTTGTGGGTTTTAGGCTTAGCGTTTCTACAATGCGACTTATAGGGTGGAGAATACGGTAGTTTAAACCTGATTAGTTTATTTACTAACTTGTGTTTGGATGACCTTATTATCCCATGAAGTCGGTGTGTTTGTGAGATCTTTGTCTTTTGTGGAGTCATTGAACGCCTTGTAAGGTTTGATCTGATTTCGATGTACCCATTTAGCAATTGGCTCTTTGCGGCCTTTGCTGATTTTGATTTCGTAGACGACTGAGGACACTTTGTCTGTTATCAGATGAGGTCCAGTCCACCTGGGCATTAGTTTGCGGGCGAGAGTTCCGGTCTCGGACCCTCCTTTCCCGGTTGCTGGAGCGAACGTATAGTACCAGACTCTGTCTCCCACTTGGAGTTCATTATGAGAGGCCTTCTGGTCGTAGTACGCCTTGCGTCCTTCAGCGGATTTTTCCAGGTTTTTCTGGGCGAAAGCAAAAGTGTTTCTGAGGTGTACATTCAAATCTTTCATGTATTGTTGTGTAGTGTAGGCTGTCGCCATGGCGGCGTCGCCTGGTTGGTACAACAGGTGTAGAGGGAGAGTCATTTGTCGACCGGTCATCATCTCGAAGGGAGAGATGCCAGTTGATGTGTGTGGAGTGGCTCTTATGGCCATGAGGACCAGAGGGAGTTTCACATCCCAGTCCTTGTGGTTTGCAGCCACGTATTTCTTCAAAATACTCACCACAGTTCTGTTTGCTCTCTCTACTTGGCCTGAAGCCTGTGGGTGGTAGCCGACATGAAAGTTGGCCTTGACGCCTAGCGTCTTCCACAGTTCTTTCATCACTTCACCTGTGAAGTGTGTACCTTGGTCTGAGTTCACCCGAAGGGGAAGTCCAAACCTTGAAAATATATGATTCATTAACAACATAGCAGTGGTTTGTGCTGTGTCGTTGGGAGCTGGTAGGCATTCTACCCATTTGGTAAATGCACAGGTTACCGTGAGAAAATATTTATTTCCTCTAGAGCTCTTAGTGAGTGGTCCAACCCAGTCGATCTGGAGGTCAGACCATGGGAATGCAATGCCTCTGCTTTGCAGTGGTGCTCTGTGAAGTGGTCTGGTTGGCTGAAACTGGCCACAGACCACGCACCCTTCAATGTAGTCCTTGACATCCTTTTTCATTCCAGGCCAATAGGCAATTTGTTTTAATGCCGTCAGCGTGGCTTTATCTCCTTTGTGTCCTGCGGACGGGAGATCATGGGCATGAACTAACATCACCCCCCTTTGGTCATGGGGAACCACGAACACAGGTGAGGACGTTGGTCCATGAGCGAAAGTTAAGATGCCCTTGATTAGTTTTAGCTGTTTGCGCAGCTGATAGAGGACCTTAAGGTCTGGATCGGAATCCAGGTCGTCTTTAGACGGACTATTTTTGTTCGGATCAGTCAGGTACAGTATCATGGAGT
This sequence comes from Garcialebias charrua, assembly GCA_038048925.1. NCBI lineage: Eukaryota > Metazoa > Chordata > Actinopteri > Cyprinodontiformes > Rivulidae > Garcialebias > Garcialebias charrua. The sequence continues at coordinate 11,463 of JBBPBX010091326.1, forward strand.
TGATAGCAGGATCCGACTTCTGTAGTTGGATGATGTCTGGGTCAGTCAGTGCGGGTCGTACAGAGACTGCGTTGTCAGCAGGTCTGGTTGCGGCCTGTGCACGTGTGACTGCCATAACCCTGACTGAAGGTTGTGTTGGCAGAGTCTTGATTAACCAGGAGGGGTCGAAGGACCATAGAGGACCTTCGTCGGCTCCTTCTTGGCTAAGGAATCTGCAATGTCATTGTAGTGCTTGTCATCGCCTGGGACTCTAGAATGTCCTGGAACTTTCTTCCAGTAGATCTGTAAGTCGTGTGATGTCACCAAGTGATCACACGCTATGAAAAGCTCTTTGTGTTTGACCACTTTTCTGTCGCTTGTTAGGAAACCGTTCTGTTTCCACACAGCGAGGTGACAAGCGAAACTCAAACGAGCATAGTTAGAGTCAGTGCAGATGACTAGCGTCTTGATGGAGCGTTCTACTACCATCTGGAGAGCTATTAGGATTCCTGCAATCTCAGCGTACTGAGAAGTCTGAGAGCCTAATTTGTAGCTGAAAGTTATCTGCTCTTGGTCTTGGAGGAGGACCCCTCCAACACCTGCTCTACAGATTTTGTCGCGGAGGAATGAAGATCCATCCACGTACAATGTTGTCATATCTTTGCAGATATTGTCATCAAAGAAGTGGTGATTCGGGTCTTCAGTTACTGGGGTTTTTCCTCAACCGGCGGCTGGGTGGCTGGTACATCTTGTGTACACTTCTGGCAGATTGCCAAGTCCGTCCCCAGATGAGACTTCTTGTTTTGACCATAACGTATGTCTAGGTTAAAACTTTGAAGCGCCATGAGCCACGTTGCAACACGTGAGTTTGTCACCACACCATCTCTGATGCGTTCACTGTTAAGAAAAGTCACTGGCTGGTGTTGTGTTTCCACAATTATTTTCTGTCCACCAATGTAGCTGGAGAAATGTTTTACTGCCCACACTGTGGTCAGTAGAGCTTTCTCACAGTCTGAGAATCTCAACTCGGGGCCTGCCATCGTTTTGCTGGTGTAGGCTACTACACGTTTGTCTCTGTCGTGCATTTGGTACAGACCTGCACTTATGCAATGAGCTGAGAAGCCCACTTCCAAGTGAAACTCTTTGTTGTAGTCTGGGTAGACTAAACATGGGGCTGACTTGATCCTGTTTATAAGAGCGTCCATTGCCTGTTGCTGTTTGTCAGTCCAAACAAATGGTACGTCTTTTTTAAGGAGTTCAGTCAGTGGTTTCGCAAGGTCCGCATAGTTTTCGATGAATTGGTTCGAGTAGTTACACACGCCCAGAAAACTTTGTAGTTCTTTGAGATTGGTGGGGACTTTGAGATTGTCGAGGCCTTGGGTGCGAGTCAGCTGTGGTTGTACTCCGTCAGGACCTACAAGTAGGCCAACGTAGTCCACTTTGGTTCTGCACCATTGGCATTTTGACAGTGATATCTTAGCACCAGCAGTTGTCAGCTGATTCAGAACGTGGTCGATCTCAGCCAAATGTGAGTCCAGTGTTGGCTGCCTCAAAAGGACATCGTCCACGTAGATCAGTGTCCCACGCTCGTGGGCGTCTGGACATGCTTTGTTCAAGAAGATGTTGAACTCTGCAGGTGAGTTAGCGTAGCCAAAGGGACACCTGTTAAAGGTGTACTGACGGCCACCAAAAGTGAAAGCTAGTTTGTACTGGTCCTCGGCGCGCACAGGGATGGTCCAAAAACCAGAGGCGACGTCGAGGGTCGAGAAGTACTTACCATTGGTGACCTTGGGCAGTTCCTGTTGGAGTTGCGTCATAGGCCATCTGGATAAGGGAACTTGTTTGTTTAGCTTTCGGTAGTCTATAGTGAGTCTCCACTTACCATTTGGTTTTAACACCGGCCATAAAGGCGCAGAGTAAGTGCTGTTACAGTATCGGATGATACCTTTTTCTAACAGGTCATTAATGATTTCTCTGATAGGTTGATGTGCTGCCAGAGGAATCTTGTACTGTCTGACAAATGCAGGGGGAGCATTAGGCGGGGTTGGGATGCTCACTGTGTGGAGCGTGGTCAACCCACAATCCATCGAGTCAGTCGAGAATGATCTCTCATATTTTAGAAGAACTTTGCGAAGTTTGTCCCTTTCTTCATCAGTTTTCAGGGCGTCGGCTTGGGCGACCACCTGGTCAATCTGTGAAGCAACTGAGAGGGGTTCTTGTTCTTTGGGGAGCTCCAGTGAGTCCCCTTCAGTGTCGTAAAACCTGTCAACAGGTAGTGCACTGTAAGTTTGGGGGCATAGACTGTCTCCTTTGTTGAAACCGAACCTGCGGACAGTGTCCTGGTCGGACTCAGTGGGGGAGAAAAGAGCTATGGCCTGTGTTGGTTTCGTGAACAAGACTTGCCCCGTGTGTTGATTTGGGATCAAGTTTTCTGGGAGTCCTCCCAGAAATGGAATGCTTAGCTCAAAATCATGAAAATCAGTAGAGATCAACCATCCTAGCTGTGTGTTTTT
>JBBPBX010091328.1:0-13954 GCA_038048925.1 Garcialebias charrua
GAGGTGAGGACTGAGCTTCTCAGACCGGCTCGTCTCAGCCGTCTGAGGAAGTAGAGTCTCTGATGACCTTTCTTGATCAGGCTGGTGGTGTTATTGCTCCAGCTGAGGTTATCATTCAAGTGTACACCCAGGTATTTGTAGCTGGAGACCACCTCCACCGCAGATCCACCTATATACAGTGGGGTGTGGGTGTGTTTGTTCCTTCTGAAGTCCACAATCATCTCCTTCGTCTTCTTCACATTCATGTGAAGGTTGTTCTCTTTGCACCAGCTCTCCAGATGTTCCACCTCCTGTCTGTAGCTGGATTCATCATTATCTGTGATGCATCCCACCACAGCTGTATCATCTGCAAACTTAACAATATGACAGCCTGGATGTGTGGCTATACAATCATATGTGAGCAGAGTGAACAGAAGAGGGCTCAGCACACATCCCTGAGGAGAGCCAGTGCTGAGGGTGATGGTGGAGGAGGAGAAGTTGTGGATCTTCACGGACTGTGGTCTGTCTGTTAAGAAGTCTAAGACCCAGTTACAAATAGAGGGGCTTAGTCCAAGTGTGGATAGTTTGTCTATCAGAGTTTGGGGGATCATGGTGTTGAAGGCAGATGTGAAGTCCACAAAGAGCAGACGCACGTATGAGTCCTTCTGATCCAGGTGGGTGAGAGCAGTGTGGACCACGGAGGAGATGGCGTCCTCTGTTGATCGGTTCTCACGATATGCATATTGATGAGGGTCCTCGTTGATGTTGACGGTTGTCTTGATGTGGGACATGACCAGTTTCTCAAAACATTTAGCGACTATCGGGGTGAGGGCCACCGGTCTATAGTCATTCAGACCAGTCACTGTGGAGCTTTTTGGGACTGGGATGATGGTGGCGGTCTTCAGGCAGGTGGGAACTGACTCCAGTGCAAGTGAGGTGGTGAAGATGTCAGCCAGCACCTCACAGAGCTGGTCCGCACATTCCTTCAGAACTTTCCCTGGGATGTTGTCTGGACCCGTAGCTTTATGAGGGTTGATCCTTCTGAGACTGCCTCTCACTTCTGCTGCGGTCACTTTGAGGTGCTCCTCGTCTGGTGATGAGGTGAGTCTGGTGCTAGTTGGTCTGTTTGGATCATCAAAACGTGCATAAAACTTATTGAGGGCATCAGGCAGGGATGGGTCCCTGGGGCATTGTTTGCTTTTGCCCTTGTAGTCTGTTAAGCATTTGATGCCCTGCCACATGCTCCTTGGATCATGTGAGGTGAACTGTCCCTCGATCCTCTGTGCATACGCGGCTTTGGCCTTCTTTATGCCATCATCCAGTTCTCTCCTGCACTTTCTCAACTCCTCAGTGTCTTTAGACTTGAATGCAGTGTCCCTGGCTGCCAGCAGGGTGCGGACATCTTTATTTAGCCAGGGTTTTTGATTGGGGTAAAATTTAACACACTTTCTTATGGATACATTTTCAGCACATGTACTGATGTAACCCAGGACAGAGGAAGCATAAAGCTCCAGGTCAATTGAATTTCCATTCGTAGCTGCCTCTTTGAAGACAGACCAGTTTGTGTTTTCAAAGCAGTCCCTCAGCATGGGGGAACTATCTTGGCGCCACGATGTGATCACTCTTTGTTCTGGCATCGAACGTCGGAGTGGGGGGAGCTGTCTAGGGACCAATAGCAGGGAGCGATGGTCGGAAGCCCCGATCGGTGGGCGTGGCTTCGCCGTGTACGCCCCCTTCACATTCGTGTAGACCTGGTCTAATGTCTTATTTCCTCGTGTTTCTGTGAAAACGTGCTGATTGAAGGTTGGAAGGATGGCACGTAAATCCACGTGATTGAAGTCCCCGGAAACAATGAAAAACCCCTCAGGATATTTACACTGCAGCGAAGTGAGTAACTCATGAATTTCTTCCTGAGCGACTTTAGCATTAGCATCGGGTGCTATGTAAACATTGCTTATTATTATCGCTGAATAGTCGCGGGGGAGGTAATGTGGCCTACATCTTATTGTTAAAAGCTCCACAGCAGCTGAGCAGATCCTGCTGATAACGGCACAGTTCGTGCACCAGTCTTTGTTAACGTAAATACAGACACCCCCACCTCGCGTTTTCCCCGTAGTCTCGATGCTCCGGTCCGTTCTGAAAAATAGTTTATTATCCAACTCGTAAACAGAGTCAGGAGTGTCTTCATTGATCCATGTTTCCGTGAGACAAAGCACCGAACATCTCCTCATCTCCCCAGACGTTGTTACTCTCAGACGAAGCAGATCCATCTTGTTGTCGAGCGAACGCACGTTAGACAGAAATAAAGCCGGCATCGGGGGTTTACCGGTTTTAGCGTCTGCTCGTAGTCTCGTCATGATTCCTGCTCGACAGCCACGTTTTTTCCCTCGAGAGCACCTCTTTCTCTTCTTTCCTCCGCGCATCTGCTTCCAGAAAGATGATCTAAGCAGATCCAATCTTCCGAGTTCTGATTTGAGTTCGTTGCTGATTTCAGCTGTGCCTTGTGGTAAATCCGCTCCAATTCTCAACAGCTCAGTTCGGCTATAATTCACCCGCAAAAAACGCGCAGAGTCAGGTACAAAAACACTATTAAAACTACTAAAAACTGGGGATGTTCTGGAAGCCCATGAAGCTGCTACTGGTCTGAGCGCGGCCATCTTGGTCATATATATATAACGAACAGCTGGAAGACCAGTTAATACTAATTAGGTCAATTGACAACATGATTGGGTATAAAAAGAACTTCTCAGAGTGTCAGTGTCTCTCAGAAGCCAAGATGGTAAGAGGATCAATTCCACCATTGTTGCACAGAAAGATAGTGCAGCAATACCAGAATGGTGTTACCCAGCATAAAATAGCAAAGACTTTTAAGTTATCATCATCAACCGTGCATAACATCATCAAAAGATTCAGAGAATCTGGAACAATCGCTGTGCGTAAGGGTCAAGGCCGTAAAACTCTACTGGATGCTCGTGATCTCCGGGCCCTTAAACGTCACTGCACCTCAAACAGGAATGCCACTGTCAAGGAAATAACAGAATGGGCTCAGGAATACTTCCAGAAAGCATTGTCAGTGAACACAATCCACCGTGCCATCCGCCGTTGCCAGCTGAAACTCTACAGTGCAAAGAGGAAGCCATTTCTAAGCAAGCTCCACAAGCTCAGACGTTTGCACTGGACCAGGGGTCATTTAAAATGGAGTGTGGCAAAATGGAAGACTGTTCTGTGTCAGATGAGTCACGATTTGAAGTTCTTTATGGAACACTGGGACGCCATGTCATCTGGACCAGAGAGGACAAGGATAGCCCAAGTTGTTATCAACGCTCCGTTCAGAAGCCTGCATCACTGATGGTATGGGGTTGCATGAGCGCTTGTGGCATGGGCAGCTTGCATGTCTGGAAAGGCACCATTAATGCAGAGAACTATGTTCAGGTTCTAGAACAACATATGCTCCCATCTAGACGTCATCTCTTTCAGGGAAGACCCTGCATTTTTCAACAAGATAATGCCAGACCACATTCTGCAGCAATCACAACATCATGGCTACGTAGGAGAAGGATCCGGTACTGAAATGTCCAGCCTGCAGTCCAGATCTTTCACCTATAGAGAACATTTGGTGCATCATAAAGAGGAAGGTGTGACAAAGAAGGCCCAAGACGATTGAACAGTTAGAGGCCTGTATTAGACATGAATGGGAGAGCATTCCTATTTCTAAACTTGAGAAACTGGTCTCCTCTGTCCCCAGACGTCTGTTGAGTGTTGTAAGAAGAAGGGGGGATGCCACACAGTGGTAAAAATGGACTTGTCCCAACTTTTTTGGGATTTGTTGACGCCATGAAATTTTGAAACAACATATTTTTCCCTTAAAATGATACATTCTCTCAGTTTAAACTTTTGATCTGTGATTTGTGTTCTATTCTGAATAAAATATTAGATGTTGGCACCTCCACATCATTGCATTCAGTTTTTATTCACAATTTGTTTAGTGTCCCAACTTTTTTGGAGTCCTGTTTGTAATTAACCTTGACCATGAACATCTAGATTGAGAGAACAAAATTTGTTTATTGCAGATATTATGTAAAAACAAGGAGCTACAAGAGATTTTAAGTCTGTTGTAAGAATATTTGACCTTCTTCAGCATGATAACTTTTTATAATGCATTAAACTCTGTTGTTTTTCTCTGGACTGTGTGGTGTGAGTACTTAAAAAAAATTATCGAGAGACAGTATTTCTGAAATCATCTACATTTATTATCTAAAAACTTTGAAGGATTTGCAGGTTCTTGTAGTTAAGTGTTTTGATGGCAATGATAAAGCCTTAAAAAAAGAAGCTTTTTGGCTTTATTATCAAACAGAATTTCATTTTAGAAAGGGTTCAAATGATAATTTAATGCAGCTCACTTACTCTGTTTTCACTTGGGACATGGAGATGTGCACTTTCCCCGGAGCATGTTCAGCCATAATGACCCTTAATGTGATTGGAGCGTGTCACTTGTTAACATGCCAGGCTGCAGAGCGCACAGAGAAACGTGAATAATCACTGAAACGCTCACTCGAACACAAAACAACCCCAAGTTATGCTTTTAATATGAATACACTTATTATTAACACAATACTTTAAGCATGTTCAAGTTTATTTATTTTCTGTTTGGCTGCTTCAGAGACACAATATTGTAGTTTTATTGAAGGCTTTCTGGGCTAGATAGTAAAATTGTATTTTTCCTTTATTGAACACATAAAATAAATCTCATTTTAATAGAATTTGTAGCAATTAATACAGTACATTCAAATCTAAATGGACTTTATAAAGTTGCCTTCTCATCACTTAATTACGATTACCTTACTTTTTGGACTATAAGGCACACTTAAAATCCTTAAATTTGCAAAAAAATCAACAGCGAGCTTTATAATCAGGTGCGCTTTGTGTATTAATTAATTCTGGTTGTGCTTACTGACCTCAAACCGATTTGATGTGGTTACTGTGAAAGAACTGAATAAAGTTTGACTTATCTGACTTATCTGAAATTGTCCAGATGAACTGATTGAGAATGAGCGGATTTGATACCTGGACTATTGAGAATGAACTTTCTGACTTATCTGACTGTTTTATTTTGCTTAATGTGCCTTATAATCCAGTGCGCCTTATCTATGAAAACAGTCTATTTCGTTAATATTGCACCTTATAATCGGGTGCGCCTTACAGTTCGAAAAATACGGTATTAACAGATGAAAGCAGCAAGTGTTAAATTATGTCATCGGTTAGTGCTCTGTGTTATGAAAGACTTTTAGCTACTACCTTACCATATTTTCGCTCACTATCTGTAAAACTGACACTTAGTAGCACTATCTTTTTCTAAGATTAGCTCTGGCAAAAAAAAATAAAAAAATACAGTAAGCTTATCAGTTGTAGATTACATCTGATTATTTTTTGGGGGGGAATTTAATTGAAATCTGTCCAGTGGTTCATGAGACATGATGCTAACAAACACAAATATCAGTTCACCTCACAAGACCCACGGAACATGTGGAGGGGCATTAAATGCATAACGGATTATAAAGGCAGGAGTGAACAATGCCCCAAAGACCCATCTCTGCCTGATGCCCTCAACAAGTTTTATGCACGCTTTGAATATCCAAACAGACCACCAAGCACCAGACTTCACCTCACCACCAGATGAAGAGCATCTCAGCATGACCTCAGCAGAAGTAAGGAGTACTTTCAGGAGGATCAACCCTCATAAAGCAACCAGCCCAGACAACATCACCGGAAAAGTGCTGTAAGAATGTGCTGATCAGCTCTGTGAGGTGCTGGCAGACATCTTTAACACCTCACTTGCCCTGGAGACAGTTCCCACCTGCCTGAAGACCGCCACCATCATCCCAGTCCCAAAAAGCTGTACAGTGACTGGTCTGAATGACTATCGGCCAGTGGCCCTCAACCTGATAGTTGCTAAATGCTTCAAAAAACTGGTCGTGACCCACATAAACACATCCATCAACATCGAGGACCCTCATCAGTATGCATACCGCGAGAACTGATCAACAGAGGACGCCATCTCCTCTGTGGTCCACACTGCTTTCATCCACCTGGATCAGAAGGACTCATACGTCCGTATGCTCTTTGTGGACTACCGGTAAACATCTGCCTTCAACACCATGATCCCCCAAACCCTGATGGACAAACTATTCACACTTGGACTAAGCCCCTCCATTTGCAACTGGGTACTGTACTAAACTTCTTAACAAACAGACCACAGTCAGTGAGGATCCACAACTTCTCCTCCTCCACCATAACCCTCAGCACTGGCTCTCCTCAAGGATGTGTGTTGAGCCCTCTCCTGTTCACTCTGCTCACATATGATTGTGCAGCTATCCATCCAGGCTGCCATATCATAAAGTTTGCAGATGATACAGCGGTGGTGGGATGCATCACAAACAATGATGAGTCCAGTTACAGACAGGAGGTGGAACACCTGGAGAGGTAGTGCAAGAAGAATAACCTTCACATAAATGTGAAGAAGACAAAGGAGATGATTGTGGACTTCAGAAGGAACAAACACACCCACACCCCACTGAACATAGGTGGATCTGCAGTGGAAGTGGTCTCCAGCTACAAGTACTTGGGTGTACACATGAATGATAACCTCAGCTGGAGCAACAACACCACCAGCCTGATCAAGAAAGGTCATCAGAGACTCTACTTCCTCAGACGACTGAGACGAGCTGGTCTGAGAAGCTCAGTCCTCACCTCCTTCTACAGGTGTGCAGTGGAGAGCATCCTGTGCTCCAGCATCAACGTGTGGCATGGAGGCTGCACAGCTGCAGAAAGAAAAGCTTTGCAGAGAGTGGTGAAGGCTGCACAGAAGATGTTGGAGTCAGTCTCCCCACCATCACAGACATCTACACCTCCAGATGCAGGAAGAGAGCCACCTGCATCATGAAGGACCCCACTCACCCAGCACACACTTTTTGCCCCACTCCCCTCAGGAAGGAGGTTGAGGAGCATTAATGCAGAACCACTAGACTGAGGAACAGCTTCTACCCTGAGGCTGTTGGACTCATGAATATCTTAGAAAAATCATTGTGGGGGGAAAAAATCAATCACATCATGTTGCTGCTGCTCTGTTTCATGTTTCTGTGTTCATTTGTGCTCATTTGCTCACACAGACTCATGTTCGTGCTGCTGTTCGAAGTAATGTTTTTATGCTATTAAGGCTGGGGCAAAGCTCCGCGCTCGAGCAAGCGCGGCGCTCGCACGGCGCCCCGCTGTGTGAGCGCCGGGCGAGCGCCGCTTGCACAAGCCTTTGAACGCTCGTGCAAGCGTGCGCAGTCGCAAAAAAAGAGCTTGGCGCGTTCGCGCAAGTGTTCAAAGGCTTGTGCAAGCGGCGCTCGCACGGCGCTCACACAGCGGGGCGGAGCTTTGCCCCAGCCTTTAGTGCTTAGTGTTTATTTAGTTGATGTTTTTCTTAGTTCATATCTTAGATGTTATTGCTGTTTTTCTTTTACATTTTATTGTTTGATTTAACTGGGACCCTGTGTACATAATCTCATTCCATCACATGTACCACATGTGGTGCAAATGACAAACAATCTCTGACTCTGAAATACATGTTCTCTTGACTTTAATGGCGGCGGATGATAAAGTTCTTCGTATCAACCTTATAAACAAAAGTTAACGGTGAATTTATTACTTGCATGAAAGATGAAATGCAATTTCAAGTTTTGTAAAGATTTCTATTTACAAATAAGGAAGCTTGTGACAAGGTGCCTGTTATTTAAATTTGGCTTGATTTTAAAATTATTGTGGTTCCTTTTATAACCTTGGAGCAACAAGTGATGTGATTTGGATGGATGTGATGCAGCCAACTGATGTGGTTCTTGGAAGGAATAACATGAGGGAAATCAGTGAGGCTAAAGATAGAAAATGTGCTGTTTTGGGTCATTAGAAGGGCATCGGGGAAGGATTTATTGTGACAAGGACTGGCGCATGTTCATACTAAATGATAGGAGCTATAAAAATGAGACTGTGGAGAGAGTTGGATGTTCATGCAACATTTAAAACAATTTGGACTATTTTCAAGCATTAAGAATGATAATGAGGGTTAGAAGCCAAACACCATAATTGGAATACCTTTTAGAGGTGACAAAATGCTTCAATTACTGTTTTCTGCTGACAGTAAACACGAGGTCAAAGATGTAGTTCATTGCCAAGAGACATGATAATGCTCTAGAACAGGGTAAATGGTAAATGGACTGTAGTACTTGTATAGCGTCTTTCTATCTTATCAAGATACTCAAAGTGCTTTACACTATAATCTGTGCCTCATTTACCCATTCATACAGTACTCTACTATATCTCTACAAAGCTAATTGAACAAATCATAAATAGACTAATCATTGGTTTTTCACATTCATACACCGATGGGACACACATTGGAGGCAATGAGGGATTCAATGTCTCGCCCAGGGACACTTCGGCATGTGACTGCTGGTGGATTCGAACCCCCAACCCTTGCATTGCAAGACGACTGCTCTAACCATTCAGCCACAGCATTTACCAGTCGATCGCAAATAGGGATGCACAATATTGGATTTTTGGCCGATAACCAGAGAGTCAGAGTCAGAGTCAGAGAGTCTATATTGTCATTTGCACCGCATGTGGTACATGTGATGAAAACGAGATTATGTACACGGGGTCCCAGTTACATCCAACAACAAATGCAAGAGAAAAACAGTAATAACATCTAGAATTAACTAAGAAAAACATCAACTAGTAATACACTAAGCCTAATATAGTGGGAATAAACAGCAGCACGAACATGAGTTTGTATGAGCAGATGGTCACAGATGAACACAGATGAACACAGCAACAAGAAAACAGATCAGCATCAGCATGATGTGATATTTTGCAGTGTTTATTTTTTTATTTTTATTTATTCATGAGTCTAACAGCCTCAGGGTAGAAGCTGTTCCTCAGTCTAGTGGTTCTACACTTGATGCTCCTCAACCTCCGTCCTGAGGGGAGTGGGGCAAAGAGTGAGTGTGCTGGATGAGTGAGGTCTTTCATGATGCAGGTGGCTCTTTTCCTGCATCTGGAGGTGTAAATGTCTGTGATGGTGGGGAGACTGACTCCAACAGACTTCTGTGCAGCCTTCACCACTCTCTGTAGAGCTTTCCTCTCTTCAACTGTGCAGCCTCCATGCCACACGTTGATGCTGGAGCACAGGACGCTCTCCACTGCACACCTGTAGAACGAGGTGAGAACTGGGCTGCTCAGACCAGCACGTCTCAGCCGTCTGAGGAAGTAGAGTCTCTGATGACCTTTCTTGATCAGGCTGGTGGTGTTGTTGCTCCAGCTGAGGTTATCATTCATGTGTACACCCAAGTATTTGTAGCTGGAGACCACTTCCACTGCAGACCCACCTATTTTCAGTGGGGCATGGGTGTGTTTGTTCCTTCTGAAGTCCACAATCATCTCCTTTGTCTTCTTCACATTCATGTGAAGATTATTCTCTTTGCACCAGCTCTCCAGATGTTCCACCTCCTGTCTGTAGCTGGACTCATCATTGTTTGTGATGCATCCCACCACCGCTGTATCATCTGCAAACTTAACAATATGACAGCCTGGAAGTGTGGCTGTACAATCATATGTGAGCAGAGTGAACAGAAGGGGGCTCAGCACACATCCCTGAGGAGAGCCAGTGCTGAGGGTTATGGTGGAGGAGGAGAAGTTGTGGATCTTCACGGACTGTGGTCTGTCTGTTAAGAAGTCTAGTACCCAGTTACAAATAGAGGGGCTTAGTCCAAGTGTAGATAGTTTGTCTATCAGAGTTTGGGGGATCATGGTGTTGAAGGCAGATGTGAAGTCCACAAAGAGCAGACGCACGTATGAGTCCTTCTGATCCAGGTGGGTGAGAGCAGTGTGGACCACGGAAGAAATGGCGTCCTCTGTTGATCGGTTCTCACGGTATGCGTATTGATGAGGGTCCTCGTTGATGTTGACGGTTGTCTTGATGTGGGACATGACCAGTTTCTCAAAACATTTAGCGACTATCGGGGTGAGGGCCACGGTCTATAGTCATTCAGACCAGTCACTGTGGAGCTCTTTGGGACTGGGATGATGGTCGCGGTCTTCAGGCAGGTGGGAACTGACTCCAGTGCAAGTGAGGTGGTGAAGATGTCAGCCAGCACCTCACAGAGCTGGTCCGCACATTCCTTCAGAACTTTCCCTGGGATGTTGTCTGGTCCGGTTGCTTTATGAGGATTAATCTTTCTGAGACTGCCTCTCACTTCTGCTGCGGTCACTCTGAGATGCTCTTCATCTGGTGATGAGGTGAGTCTGGTGCTAGCTGGTCTGTTTGGATCATCAAAACGTGCATAAAACTTATTGAGGGCATCAGGCAGAGATGGGTCCCTGGGGCATTGTTTGTTCTTGCCTTTGTAATCTGTTATGCATTTAATACCCTTCCACATGCTCCGTGGGTCTTGTGAGGTGAACTGTCCCTCGATCCTCTGTGCATACGTGGCCTTGGCCTTCTTAATGCCATCCTTCAGTTCTTTCCTGCTCTTTCTCAGCTCCTCTTTATCTCCTGACTTGAATGCAGTATCCCTGGCTGCTAGCAAGGCGTGAACTTCTTTATTTAACCAGGGTTTCCGGTTCGGGTAGGATTTAACATATTTTTTTATGGATACATTTTCAGAGCATGTACTGATGTAGCCCAGGACTGAGGAAGCATACAGTTCCATATCCACTGAACTTCCATCAGTAGCTGCTTCTCTGAAAACAGACCAGTTTGTCTTCTCAAAACAGTCTCTCAACATGGGGGAACTATCTTGACCAATGCCAATACTGATATTTTATATACGTTCCTTTGTCAGAACATAGCCCTCTTATTTAGGCTTACTTGCTACAAAAATTGTGCCAACAGCTGTAAGAGCTGGTGACATATATTCAGCAACAGCCATATGATATGCACAACACTTTAACTTATATTAAATGAAAAGTGTTAAATGTTATTTATTAGCATTAGTCACCTGCGATGCTGTCTCACTTGTGGAGGCTTGTTCCAGGTTCCTAGCTGCAGAGTGGGATCCTCTGCACTCCTGTGCATGAAAGACAGACTTTTTAAGTTCGATGATTTTGTCTATCCATTGTGCCGTAAGACTAATCATGCTAACGGGGCTAACACGACGTCCAAATGTCTGTGGTGAAACTCACCCAACAAATCGTGCTATCTGCTATTAGCTTCTCAATGACGTCGGAAATGACAGCTTGCAACTCTGGTAACGCTACGTCAGAAAAATATCTCTGACTGGGGACGATGCAATGAGGTTCAACATAGTCATAAATCTTCGGAATCCAACATTCTCACCAACGAAAAATAAAACTTCCACACTGCCGACATTTTGAATTTTCCTCTCCGCCGTGAGCTCGGGTAGGCGCACATGATGTCATCGCATTGTGCTGCTGCTGCAACGTCATCACATAGTGCTGCCACTGCAGGCAAAAACAGCTCCTTTTTTATCGGCGAGTTATTTTAATGGCATGGCCGATGTCCGATATTCAACTTTAACGCTAATATCGGCTGATACAGAGTTTTTCTGCACCAACAACAGTTATAATAAAAGTCAGAGAGCAGAGTGTTTTTGTGCTACTCACCTGTTTTAGCATGTAGGAACAAAACTAATAAAGTCCAGTTCCAAAGAGACGCTGGTGTATTCACCAGTTTGGATGTACTGTGTTTTTCGGACTATAAGGCTCACCGGATTATAAGCACATTAAGCGAAACAAGTTCATTTGGACAGATGTTTGAGGGCCGTTGAGGTCAGTAAGCACAACCAGAATTAATACATAAGGCTCACTGTCGATTTTTGAGAAAAATAAAGGATTTTAAGTGCGCTTTATAGTCTGAAAAATACAGTAACCGTGATCATGCACACACTGCGAGATGAATGCGACTGACCCCTTCAGGGTTGCCAGATAAATTTAAAAGGTATTTTTTACCCCCTCCTTTTCTGTGCAAAAATTCAACAAACCCAAAACACACCTCATCTTAGAATATCTTTACTCAGCACATATAACCGTTTAGGTCAAAATACTATAATTTTAAAGCCACAGTACTATAGCTCATAAATTCTTATCTGGCAACCCGACTGATATGGAAACTACAGCGTTTTCATGTAAACCCACTAACTTTTTGTTTATTATCCCCAATAAACATTGAAAAAATACAAACGTTTCCAGAGGTTGTTCTCGTGTAAACATGGCCTTATAGTAGGTAGATGGCTGTCACAACTTTGACTTTTAAAAGTAGCTCGAATGGTGAGAAAGTGTGGGCACCCCTGCACTAAGAGAAAGCAAACTTGATGTTTCAGCTGCACAACTCAGATTTTTCGGATGGATATGAAACGAGCCAGTTCTCAGATGACACATGTTGCACATCAGAACTTTAAGACACAGAATAAATCACCTGAATATCGGGATGCTACCTACTACTGTATTTGACAAACAAAATGTCTGTAGTCTGAAACGAGTTTTCTTCTGGGAAATAAGAAGA
The DNA here is from genome assembly GCA_038048925.1 of Garcialebias charrua. NCBI lineage: Eukaryota > Metazoa > Chordata > Actinopteri > Cyprinodontiformes > Rivulidae > Garcialebias > Garcialebias charrua. The sequence continues at coordinate 12,536 of JBBPBX010091328.1, forward strand.
CTTTACAGCTTAGTTGATGTCAAACACACAAAAACGTCAAAGTTTTCTGAAGGTAATTGATAGATGTGCTCTTTCTTCACGCAGGTTCCGAATGTTGTTCGTGGCAGGAGAGCGATGTGATGTGGAGACGCTGGAGTGGGCAAAGAAGAGCTTTAAGGTTCCAGTTTTGGATCACTGGTGGCAGACTGGTAGGAAAACTAAATCCTTACAGACTTAAACAAGAGACGAGAGCTCCTTTTGAACGTTTGTCTAAGCTTTTAGGAGGATCAATCAGTGGAAATCTGACAAAACAATTGGAAATATCAGTTTGACTTTTTATTTTAAGCCTAAACTTAATGGGATTTTTACTTAAAACGTTAAATATGGTGTGGTTGTTCATCCACAGTGGAGCTCTGCAGGAGTCTAATTAAAAGTTTTTAATAGCACTTTTGGAAACAGCTAAGTTGTTAACCACATTAGCTGGTGAGACACATTCCATTTTTGTTTTCTGCAGTGGATTCTTGAATGTAAAAGTGATTTGTCATGTTTAGAAAAGGCTTGAATTCAGGCAGCATGCTATGTCGAGCCCCCCGACCTCCCTCGGTTTGATTGCTTTCCTCCCCCAGTGTCACAAAGCAATGATAAATGCATTAGCTGCTGCAGATGAGCTCAACTGGACCCCTCTTTGTTTTGTAATATCCTGCCTGTGCAGATGGAGGATTGATGCTGGACGAGACGACATATCTGTGTTAAATAAGGAATCAATGCTGTTGGGTTGTTGGACAGCCATATACCGTCAACTTTTATACATGCAGTGCGCCTCATTTCTGAGTGCAGATTAGCCCACTTCCTGTCCAAGAGCTCCATATTGAAATCTTACTAAAATGTGATTCATCACATTGATAGCTTGGGGTCTTTTTGTTGTTACAGTCGCCCTATCACAAAAATGCAATCTATACCCTGCTTATGTTTTTAAGCTGAAATTAACATTTTAAAACCAAAAATGTTTGGATAAGCCAAGAAAAGTTTCTTGCTGTGAGCCAAATGAGTACAAGTTTCTTTTATATGCCCATAAAACACTCTCATTTGTAGAAATGCAGTTTGGCTCTGTGTGCTTTACGTCATCTGTATTTATATTTATTGCAGCAACAGTGGCAGAAACAAAGGCAACATGTTGGTGTGAAAGTTAAAAAATTGCCTCTTGTGATGTTTGTGTTGTGTACTTGAACACATAGCTGAATCAAACAGGCTGACTCGGGCTACGGCTCAGTTAAAGCCCATCGAAGTTGGCTTCAGATTTGTCCCAGCAAAGAATCATTTTAACAGACAACTTGTTGTAATTAAGGACGAGAGTTTCTGTCTCTTGGGAAAGGTTGGAGCAAAGCTTTATACAAATCCAGCTCGGCTCCACTTGATCGGCACAGTTTTCCAACAACAACA
>JBBPBX010091329.1:0-13953 GCA_038048925.1 Garcialebias charrua
ACAACATGCAAGACAAGGTGATAGGCGAAAGGAGACGACCACCAGAGGGAGCCACATCCTTACAGGATTGAGGTAGAACGTCCCTTCAAACTAGTTCTGAATTGTGGTTTTACAAACAACTCTGTCCCCTTAAGATTATAACAACTTTGTCTTTTAACAAAATGCATTTAGATATTTAAAGGTAATGCGTTATTTTGAGCCCTATACATGACTGATAAAATATTATAGTCTACCAAATCATGGAACTTCAATAACTCTAGTTGATAAAATAATGTACTAGATGGATATCTCACACCAAATAAACTACAGATTAAAAAAATGGCTGTCTTTCATGCAATAATGTCAAAATATTAAAAACTTTACTTTGGGCATTGACTACTTTTATGTCATATTTAATAAAAATCACTTTTTTCCTCTTTGTGTAGTTGAATGTTTTCGTCCACCTTGTAATTTCTGCCCTTCTACGTGGAGTGCGCATGGAGGTCGCTGTTACCTGTTCGTAAGTGATGAAAAGGACTGGGGCGATGCTGAGGTACAACTATTAAACTGTTCATTGTGTTTGTGTGGCATGTTTGTCTAGATTCAAAGTTTATAAAGTTAAAACTGCATCATGACAGTTATGAACTGATGTAGCCGGACGGGTGTGGATAAAAAGGAACTTTATAGTTTAAAAAAATAAATAATCTATTTTCAATAAAAGAGAGTGAATTTAGTTAAAAACTTTACTAAAAGTTACCCTTAGGCACATAGACCCGTTTGCAGAGGAGGCTTGGACAGATTCACACACTGGCACCAATTAAATTGCACAATTGTTTAATTATTAAATAATGCTAAGTCTAAAATATTCACAGTTTAAAAGGCAGCAATAGCTCCAGTCAATAAAAGTGCAATTCATACAGTATTTCTAAAACAGGAGAGAAATCATACACACACATACACACAACACACTCACACACTTCCCACCCCACAACAGGGATATTGTCACCGCCTGGAGGGATCCTTTTTATCAATCACGTGCCAGTCCAAAGTCCACCCTGGTATGCGATCTGTCGCCCCGGAGAAGACGGCACTCCAGCAGACGCCTGTTCAGTTGAGCTGGGCGTTAGGCCCAACTCGGCCCGCAGGACGCGTGACGCGGCCCGCCCCATGCCGTCCAGCCAGCGGACACCGATCCAGGACCAGTCGGCAGTTGAAGGACGATCCAGGTGGAGGCAGAAAACCAGTCGGGACCATCCGGACAGCAGCACACACACCGCAAGGACAAACAGCAGCGACTAAAACAATAAATATTTAACATTAAAATCTAAAAAGTATAAAACAGAGAGATAAACTGGTGCTTACTCACCACCAAGTTTCACCTCTAGCAAGAGGGAAACATAAAGCTTGTGCGACCAAAAGCGCCCAGCTAGCGCGTGACACAGCCAGCTAAAGCCGCCGGAAGGCGGATGACGTGTGTTCACCCCTGGAGGCTGGCTCCGTTTTATACAGGAAGCCAGCCCCAGAACCACCAATCACATTGCAGCACCTGTGGTGCTTTTAATGACTGCAGGTCATCCTGCCACACTGAGAAAGTTCCTCAAAAGAGAAGCAGATCAACAGAAACAAGCTGGTCCTTCAATGATTATTTTTACTAGATGTTCCTTAATCTAAAGTTAAATCTTCAAATACTTAATATCTTGTTCTTGATAATGATACTATGGTAGAAAACACAGTGTTTCTTATGTTGGACCCAACTGAATGTTTACCTAACTCTGTCTTCGACACCTGTAGATGATCTAAGGCAGGAATGTGTTCATGGGTCATAGACGTTCTTTGATGTGTCATTTTTAACTTGAATCAGTTGTCAACCTGATAGTTCTATAAACTGATGAAGACCAGTTTTAATGAGAGACTTCACAGATAGGTTATTACTGCCATGTTAGTTGCCTCCTGTACAACTAGTTCATCACAATGATGAAGATGTGATGATGTCTGATGTCCTGATGGCAGCATGATGGCTCAGTGGTCAGCAATGTTGCCTCACAGCAAGAAGGTCCTGGATTAAATTCCCGGTTGGACCTGGGGACTTTCTGTGTGGAGTTTGCATGTTCTTCTCGTGCTGCGTGGGTTTTTCTCCGGGTACTCTGATTTCAGAGTCAGAGAGTCAGAGAGTCTTTATTGTCATTTGCACCGCATGTGGTACATGTGATGAAAACGAGATTATGTACACGAGGTCCCAGTTACATCCAACAACAAATGAAAGAGAAAAACAGTAATAACATCTAGAACTAACTAAGAAAAACATCAACTAGTAATACACTAAGCCTAATATAGTGGGAATAAACAGCAGCACGAACATGAGTTTGTATGAGCAGATGGTCACAGATGAACACAGCAACAAGAAAACAGATCAGCATCAGCATGATGTGATATTTTGCAGTGTTTATTTTTTATTTTATTTTTATTTATTCATGAGTCTAACAGCCTCAGGGTAGAAGCTGTTCCTCAGTCTAGTGGTTCTACACTTGATGCTCCTCAACCTCCGTCCTGAGGGGAGTGGGGCAAAGAGTGAGTGTGCTGGATGAGTGAGGTCTTTCATGATGCAGGTGGCTCTTTTCCTGCATCTGGAGGTGTAAATGTCTGTGATGGTGGGGAGACTGACTCCAACAGACTTCTGTGCAGCCTTCACCACTCTCTGCAGAGCTTTCCTCTCTGCAACTGTGCAGCCTCCATGCCACACGTTGATGCTGGAGCACAGGACGCTCTCCACTGCACACCTGTAGAACGAGGTGAGAACTGGGCTGCTCAGACCAGCACGTCTCAGCCGTCTGAGGAAGTAGAGTCTCTGATGACCTTTCTTGATCAGGCTGGTGGTGTTGTTGCTCCAGCTGAGGTTATCATTCATGTGTACACCCAAGTATTTGTAGCTGGAGACCACTTCCACTGCAGACCCACCTATTTTCAGTGGGGCGTGGGTGTGTTTGTTCCTTCTGAAGTCCACAATCATCTCCTTTGTCTTCTTCACATTCATGTGAAGATTATTCTCTTTGCACCAGCTCTCCAGGTGTTCCACCTCCTGTCTGTAGCTGGACTCATCATTGTTTGTGATGCATCCCACCACCGCTGTATCATCTGCAAACTTAACAATATGACAGCCTGGAAGTGTGGCTGTACAATCATATGTGAGCAGAGTGAACAGAAGGGGGCTCAGCACACATCCCTGAGGAGAGCCAGTGCTGAGGGTTATGGTGGAGGAGGAGAAGTTGTGGATCTTCACGGACTGTGGTCTGTCTGTTAAGAAGTCTAGTACCCAGTTACAAATAGAGGGGCTTAGTCCAAGTGTAGATAGTTTGTCTATCAGAGTTTGGGGGATCATGGTGTTGAAGGCAGATGTGAAGTCCACAAAGAGCAGACGCACGTATGAGTCCTTCTGATCCAGGTGGGTGAGAGCAGTGTGGACCACGGAAGAAATGGCGTCCTCTGTTGATCGGTTCTCACGGTATGCGTATTGATGAGGGTCCTCATTGATGTTGACGGTTGCCTTGATGTGGGACATGACCAGTTTCTCAAAACATTTAGCGACTATCGGGGTGAGGGCCACCGGTCTATAGTCATTCAGACCAGTCACTGTGGAGCTCTTTGGGACTGGGATGATGGTCGCGGTCTTCAGGCAGGTGGGAACTGACTCCAGTGCAAGTGAGGTGGTGAAGATGTCAGCCAGCACCTCACAGAGCTGAGGCCTCATGTACAAAGACTTGCGTAGATTTCTTACTGAAAAGTCACGTACGGACAAATCCAGAAAAGTGTCCACGCACAAAAAAATCCAGATTTATCAAACTGTGCGTACACCGGAATCCACGCACATTCCTTATGTACAACACAATCAACGTGGAATTCAGCGCACATGAGAGAGTGGCCGACTCCGCCCTTGACACGCCTCCGTATGAATATGCAAAGTCATTCAAATATGCCATGCACGACAGGAATGTCGTCTCTGCTCCATTGCAAATCATGTCGGAACGTGGAAAAAAGAGGAACTTCACGGACTGTGAACAGGAATCACTTCTGAGTGAGGCAGAGAAGCACGGAAAAAGGTTTTATTCGGCACGCCTAGCGCAAAACATACCATCCACTTTTAAACAAGAAGTTGACCCATCTGCTCTAACATGCCTGTATAGGTTAGTGGTGAGCGCGCCCGCCCTTCGTCCCAAAGGTCCTGAGATCGACTCCCGCATGGTACAACGTTTTTTTTATTTTGTTATTCCAGATTTAAAGAACACAGGAAAACTATTTAATGAAACAACAAGAAATAGAACAATACATGAAATGAAAGGAAGCAGACGATTTCTTGTTTTGTAAATAGTTGTCATGTGTATTTAAATCTGGAACGAAAAAAAAAAACATTGTACCATGCGAGATTCGAACTCATGACCTTTGGAACTAAAGGCAAGCGCTCTACACACTGACCTAAACGTAGGCATATTGGTACAGCTTGGTTAACTTCTTATTTAAAGAAATCACATCTCAGTGTTGTCAATATCGTTGCCACTATTTGGCGCATGCTTTTATATCCACTCATCTAATTGCGTCCATGTGGATGTAATAATCGTTAATCATGTGTGTTTGGTGGGATTAATGATTGTTTTCACATCATGGACACAGTTTCTCAGAATCACCTGTAAGTGTCGCCAAAGGAAATATAACCACAGAAACGTGCGTACGCAAGCAGGGGAGCAGCCGTGGATTTGTACGTGGAAGCGCAGATATTCCCGTTCATATCAGATTTGATACATACGCCACTTTGCGTGGAAAGTGACGTGCGCAATGTTTTTGTGCGTGCGCACGGTTGATACATGAGGCCCCTGGTCCGCACATTCCTTCAGAACTTTCCCTGGGATGTTGTCTGGTCCGGTTGCTTTATGAGGATTAATCTTTCTGAGACTGCCTCTCACTTCTGCTACGGACACCCTGAGATGCTCTTCATCTGGTGATGAGGTGAGTCTGGTGCTAGCTGGTCTGTTTGCACCAGACTCACCTCATCACCAGATGAAGAGCATCTCAGATCAAAAATATGCATGTTGGACGGTGTTCAGGTCCAGGCCTCCCTTGCTAAAGAGCTCGGTGATCTCAATGGGATTTGACTGGTTAAATAAAGTTAATAATAATGTGTTTATGCTGACATCTTTCCACACAGGAATACTGCAATGAACTTGGTGGACATTTGGCCTCCTTTCATGACCAAGATGAGTACAACTTCGTCAGGAGAGTCATTGTGAGAGCTACTGGAACCAACACAAAAGTTTGGGTTGGAGGCACTGATGCAGCGAAGGTGATGATTTTGTGCGGGAATCTAACTAGTGGAAATAGTTTTCTGTGAAATGTTGCACAAACTGCATGAAAAGAAAGAACTGATGATTGAAAACGTCCTCTCACAGGAAGGTTTTTGGATGTGGAGCGATGGCTCTGCGTTCTCCTACACTCATTGGGGTCAAGGAGAACCAAACAACTTGGGTGGACATGAGAACTGCATGGACATGAATCTGAGAGGTACACAAGATGATAACTGCTCTTTAAACAGATGGTGAACAAAAGAATTAGATTTAATATGTAGGTCACTTCATATGAAATAATATTTTCCAGGATTTTATCTGGTCGTTCTTTATGACACCTGTTTGTCTCTGTACTGAAGACAGAACAGGTGTTCTTACAGTGTTATCAGTTTGTGTTTGTTTTTTAATTATTCATTTCAGGAAAAGTAAAAACTCAGGGTAACTCTAATTCTAATTTCTGTAATTTTAATATTTTTTATTGTTTACAGGACAAAATTACGTCAACGATGAAGTCTGCAGCCAACAAAATGCTTTTGTTTGTGCTCAAAATGCATAAATGTGTCTTTGTTGTCCTGACAACATGATGATGTCACTTCCAGCAGGAGGTCAAGCCTCGAAGACGTCCCTTCTGGAGGACAAATGGTCAAATCTAATGTCTGAGTCAGATAAATACCATGAATAAACACGTCCTCAAATGTTTTTGTCTTTGTCTGTCTGAAGTAATATTAGTAAAACCATAATTTATCTTTAATAAATTACACGTGACTACAACTGCAGAACTCGTCACTGTCAGGTTTGTACAAGAATTAATAGATGTATTTTACTTTTTATTACGTTAAAATTGTAGCTGCCATCAAGGGCAGATCTCATTTTATGCATTATTCAATATTCAGTTAAAGAGAGCAATAAATATTAGTGTTTAATATAAAACATTTAATAATCGATAAGTAACAACTTTCAGTAATTTATGTTGTTAAGGTTCATTTTTTGTGTTAAAATGCATTGAAATGTATGGGGGAACGTATATTTTGTTCCGCATGCCACGTTGTTTCCCTTGGAGTAAGATTGATTGACACAGTTGCCATGGAAACCGTTAGAGAACCGTTACTGCAGAAGAGACTACTACAAGAAGTTCCCCCTGAAGACAAAGGGGTGTTTTACGTTTCTTTTTGTAAGAAGAAGCTGTAGAAAATCGTCTTTATTCCTCTGGAGTTAATGTGGCCAATGAGGTATGATTTATTGTTTTATTTGTGTATTTTACAGTACAGTATTTGTCTTTTATTTCTGTAAATCTTTATTTGCCGTGAACTAATTTAGGTCTGTGTTTCTTTTTAGTTCTGACGGCATTTTATGGGGCATTAAGTTAAGTTGTCTACAATAAATGTCTGTTAAAACCCAAGAACGACGTTGATCCATGAATGAACTCGAGAGGAGTAACAGTCAGAACTCAGCCTTTCCTGCCGCTCCGTGCTACAGTCAGAACTCACGCCTGGTCGTGTCGCAGTCAAGTCAAGCCTGCGCGTCCACAGTGAGAAGTCAACGGTTGAGAAGCCAACGGTTGATAAGTAATAACGGCTGAGTACGTGCGTCACTCAACCTGCTGCTGGAATCAGAGAACGCCTGCGTGCTGGAGTCCAGGAGCAGAGAGGAGCAGAGAGGAGCAGAGAGGAGCAGAGAGGAGGAGGGAAGCCCCCGCTACAGCTGGAGCCGACAAGCACTCGCTGAACGGTGACGTCACTCTCTGGGATCAAAGGAAGACATGCTGTGCTGCAAGCAGCATCACCCAAATCAGAAGCAGCAGTGTCCAGGAGTTCAGCGTGGTTGATCTACTCAAGTAACACCTTTAAGATAAGTTAATGGTGAACAGTTGAATTAACCTAGCTAACTTTGAAGGGACTCTGTTAAGTGCTGTAAAGGGCACAAGTTTAAAGTTAAGAAGTTGTTTGTTTCATACAAACAAATTAAGTGTGAACAAAAGAAGAAAAAGTGTGCATTAAGTTGTATAATTTTGTTTGACATTGAAATTATTTTCTGTTTGTAACAAATGAAAGATTTTTTATTCTGATTTAAGGTTCATAATACCACACTTAACTTGATCTTTGAAGAGAAAATTATTTCAGTTTGTAAATGTATTCAAAGGGTGGTATTTAAAAGGGAAATTAAACTCACCACATTTAGGTTCATTTTGAAAAGAAAGGAAGAACAGGGGATTATTCAAGTTTATAAACACATTAAAGGGTAGTATTTTAGCTAAGTTAAAACTACAAACTTTAATATAAGGGCACTAACTTAAACTGAATTAATAAGGCCCAAAGTAAACAATGAGTAGTGAGAAGGCTAAAGAAAGATTAAACGAGCTGCAAACTCGTTTCAAGTTTAGTTACGACAAATGGAAAACTGTTGCCAAACAGGCTAAAAGAGCTCTTGATGCACCTATTAAATCAAATCTGCATCTTCACATTGTTCAAATCCAACATGCTTCAGGAGAAGTGAAGCAAGTTTATGAAGAGCTGCGCAATTATGAAACACCTGATGGAGACACTCGTCGCAGAGTGGACACGTGTGATGAAGTTTCCCAAAAGATTATAAAACAAGCCCAAGAAAGCATGGCTCCAAAAGAAGATGAGAACGATATAGAAAGGAGATCGGTGAGTTGGAGCGAAGCTGGCTCCGTGTTCACTTCAGCAGCCTCCCAAGATGAGAAAGATATAGAAAAAAGATCGGTGAGATGGAGCGAAGTTAGCTCCGTGTTCACCTCAACAGCCTCCCAAAGTTCTAAACAACCAAGAAGTGCACGTTCAAGCTACTCAAGCAAGCTGTCTGTCAAAAGGCAAGAAGCAGCAGCAGAACTGGCTGCAATGGAAGCTACTCTAAAGATGATGGAAGAAATGGAGTCTGAAAGAAAGAAACTCGAAGAGCTTGAATTAAAAAACAAAGAAAGGCTTGCAAAACAAGAAGCAGAGAACGCCGAAACTCAAAGAGTTTTAGAGCAAAGGAGAAGAGAGCTTGAACGTTTAGAAACTGTAAAACAAATGAACGCTGCCAAAGCACGGCTGAAAGTGTATGAGCAAGAATGCAACTCAGATGATGAAATATCAGGGCTTCTGCATGGTACGAGCAAACCAAGAAGGACCACATCAAATCCAATAAGCCCGCCTGAACCAAAGCTTGCATCTTCAAACCTCAATCCAAGTGCACAGCCGTTTATTAGGTCACAAGTCACCTCAAGTCAGCAACCTAGTTATGCCACACAAGAAGATGGAATAATGGTACTAGCTAAGGTTTTAGCAGAGTCCATTAACGTTAGCCGTCTACCAGTTCCAGAACCCGCTGTTTTCAGTGGTGATCCTATCAAGTACAAGGACTGGAAAATTTCTTTTCAAATGCTTATTGAAAGAAAGAACATCCCAGTAAGTGAAAAGATTTACTACCTTCGAAAGTATGTTGGTGGTCCCGCAAGAAAGGCTATCGAAGGTTACTTCCTGCTGGAAACAGATTTGGCATACCACACAGCTTGGAACACTCTGGAGGAAAGATATGGAAGTTCATTTATGATCGCCAAAGCCTTCAGAGATAAGCTTTCATCATGGCCGAAAATTGGACCAAGGGACAGTACTGAACTAAGAGAGTTCTCAGACTTTCTCAGGAGCTGTGAAGCAGCAATGTCTCAGATAACAAGTCTTGAAGTTCTAAATGACTGTAGTGAGAACCAGAGAATGCTCAGCAAGCTTCCTGATTGGCTTACAGCAAGATGGAATAGAAAAGTCATTCAGATTGAAGAGGAGTATGGTTCATTTCCAACATTTAGCAACTTTGTTGACTTTATCACAAGAGAAGCCAAGATAGCGTGCAACCCAGTGACATCACTACATGCACTTAAAGCAAATGACTCAGAGAAGCTGAAACCCTTAAAGGCTCAAAGTGTTGGAGCAAAGGTGTTTGCAAGCAGCTCAGAAGAGAAAACAGAAACAAACAAATGTGTATTCTGTGCAAAATTAAATCACAGCATTCACACATGTCGAAAGTTTATGGAAAAGACTCTAGTTGAAAGAGTGGAGTTTGTGAAGCTAAAAGGACTGTGTTTTGGATGTCTCAGCTTTGGACACCTGTCCAAGAAATGTGAAAGAAGGAATATCTGTAACACCTGCAAGGGAAAACACCCATCGTGTCTACATGAAGAACGAGACAAAGAATTCAAAAGAAATAAGGACAGAGATAAAGAACAAAGAGAAATTAAAGGGATGAAAGAAGCCAGGGAAACCAAACAAACCAAAGAACAAAGTAAAGAAACTTTAAGTGAGGCAATCTCAAACCGTGTGATCCAAGGTGACAAGAGTGATCTCACATCTACAGTGATTCCAGTTTGGTTATCCACAGTAAGCAACCCAGAACAAGAAATGCTAGTATACGCCCTTCTGGACACTCAGAGCGACACTACATTTGTTTTGCAAGAAAAGGCAGACGTTCTGGATACAGAAAAGAGAGATGTACAGTTAAAGCTCTCTACATTGTCATCCAAAGAGGAAGTTGTTCCAAGTCAAAGGATCTCAGGGCTACAAATCAGAGGTTTCTACTCATCAAAGAAAATCTCCCTTCCTACTACCTACACAAGAGAGTTCATCCCTGCCAATTTAAACCATATTCCAACACCCAAGACGGCGAGAGCATGGCCACATTTGGAGCACCTCGCTGATGAAATAGCACCTCTAATTGAATGCGATGTTGGTCTGCTGATAGGTTATAACTGTTCACAAGCACTGGTACCTAGAGCAGTTGTGCCAGGAAAAGACAATGAGCCTTTTGGCCAAAAGACAGATCTCGGCTGGACAATAGTTGGAGGTGTTGATCCTTGTGTGAACTATGGAGACATTATTGGATGCAGTCACAGGAGTATTGTCAAAGAAGTGCACTACGTTTGTCGCACCCAAGTCAAAGAAGTTGTCACACCATCAGATGTGATCAAAGTGATTGAGGCTGATTTCAATGAAAAGAAAGTGGAAGATTCTCACCTCTCTCAAGAGGATTTACGCTTCACTACAACAAGTTTTCTCTGGCAAGAAGAGCTTCCCAATAAAGAGGCTAAGGTGGGAGAACTTCAATCAGAGGACCCCGAAGTACACAAAGTAGTTGTACACCACACGTCGTCAAGGGTGGATTCTCTGGCAGAACGTTTTGTGAAATTCTCCAGCTGGTCAAAACTAGTCAAGGCTATTGCAAGACTTATCAGATTTGGAAGAGAGTTTAAGAAGAAGCAAAGAAAAAACCATGAAGCCACAAGTCTTGAAGAAAGACAAGAAGCTGAACTTAGAATCATAACTATGGTACAAGGGTCAGTCTTCTCCAAAGAAATCAAGGAGCTTCAGTCCCGAAAAGAGTTAACTGAAGACAAGACAAACAGACTCTATCCACTCAAGCCCTTCCTGGACCACAAAGGCGTCCTCCGAGTGGGAGGTAGATTAGAGCAAGCTACGTTACATCCACACGTCAAGTATCCAGCTATTTTACCAAAGACCAGCCACGTCACAAGGTTGCTGATCGATCACTATCATCAGCGAGTGAAACATCAAGGTCGAGGCATGACAATAAATGAGCTAAGAGCAAACGGCATTTGGATAGTTGGATGTAGTCGAGCAGTAGGCTCCTATATCTACAGCTGTATGAAATACAGGAAATTCAGACGTGAGACTACAGCAAAGACAAAATGGCAAAGAACAAGGAGAAATGCTAAAGTCAATGACATAGTGATTGTCCAAGATGACACAGCGCCTAGAAACAAGTGGAAACTCGCTAAGGTCACAGCGGTGTATCCAAGTGAAGATGGATGTGTACGCAAGGTGCAGCTGTTGATCAGTGACTCTGCATTAGATTGTCATGGAAAGAGCCTCACTAAACAAGTACATTTGGACAGGCCTATTCATAAGACAGTTACACTGCTAGAGGCAGAATAGACCCACTCACAAGTTCATAATAGAGTTATAATAGAAATCACAAGTGATTTGGTGGGAGTGTAGCTGCCATCAAGGGCAGATCTCATTTTATGCATTATTCAATATTCAGTTAAAGAGAGCAATAAATATTAGTGTTTAATATAAAACATTTAATAATCGATAAGTAACAACTTTCAGTAATTTATGTTGTTAAGGTTCATTTTTTGTGTTAAAATGCATTGAAATGTATGGGGGAACGTATATTTTGTTCCGCATGCCACGTTGTTTCCCTTGGAGTAAGATTGATTGACACAGTTGCCATGGAAACCGTTAGAGAACCGTTACTGCAGAAGAGACTACTACAAGAAGTTCCCCCTGAAGACAAAGGGGTGTTTTACGTTTCTTTTTGTAAGAAGAAGCTGTAGAAAATCGTCTTTATTCCTCTGGAGTTAATGTGGCCAATGAGGTATGATTTATTGTTTTATTTGTGTATTTTACAGTACAGTATTTGTCTTTTATTTCTGTAAATCTTTATTTGCCGTGAACTAATTTAGGTCTGTGTTTCTTTTTAGTTCTGACGGCATTTTATGGGGCATTAAGTTAAGTTGTCTACAATAAATGTCTGTTAAAACCCAAGAACGACGTTGATCCATGAATGAACTCGAGAGGAGTAACAAAAATGCAGGGTGATTCTTTAAATAATGTATAAAATCTCTGGCTAGTCAGCTGTAAGCTGTCTTGCTATAACAATATTATTTATTAATATTATTTTAGGTATAGAGTATGTTAGTGTTGGATAAAAATATCCTCTATTTGTTTCACTTACTCAAAGAAGCCACATGTGGCAGCAGGAGAAGGTTTTTAAAAAGTTTTACTTACAAAGGGCAGACTTTCACAGCAGGTTACAAAGACGTTCAGAAGTTCTTGCTGCATGGAGCCCAGTCATGAGAATCGTGCGAGAATTGTTTTGATACGCTCATCAGCGCTCACAACTCACAGGTAGACACTGATGACCTCGACCACACAGCTGTGCATGCAGGATCAAATCCGCTCCTCATTCAGCTCTCTCTGAGAGAGGAACTCTCTGTTAACTCAAACATATGGTTCATGGGCAGTTAATGTTCTCAGTAGTTGAAAAACATCCATAAACTTTGACCTTCCCTGACAGTTGTCAACATTTATACACACAACAAGCAGCTGGTTAAAAACAATCCAATATGAAGCCAGCACGAGGTCAAATATGGACCTGGCCAGGCCTGGCTGGTTTTAGCTCACATGCATGCACACCATCCCGATCTGGGCTGGACAGTCCCAGAATTTTGCCCCTCAGCTCTTCATCCTGCAGAACGAGGGCTGGGACACCAAAGGTCCTGCAGCTGGAGTCAGGTTACAGTAATAATCCTGTCTTGGACACAAAGTCAAATTTCTCAGCATTCAGAAACTATTAATAAGCACAAACTATTGGAAAGTCACGGTAATGCAATGACAGTGAAAAAACATCTGCATTGCAACACGCTGTAATAAAGGATAACTATTTTCTTGTTAAAGTTTTGATATGTTTATATGTTTGTTCTTTGATTCAGCCATCAATCATAATTTACTAGGTTTAAAATATCCAAATGTATTTTGTGAAAAGATCTGGCTGCTACAATCTCAAGGGAAAATATGTTTTTTGTCAAACCACCATTTAGAACTAGTTTGAAGGGAAGAACTACTGTAATACAGGGTGTAGGATTGTGGAATAACTTAATGTCAGTATTTAAGGAAGCCAAATCAATTCCTGTCTTTAAGAAACTTGTCAAAGTTGATTTGTTGAACAAATATAAATGAATGTATTTGAGTAATATATATATAAACTGGTAATTTATGGTTAAATGAGTTGTTTACTTATTTTGTTATTATAGAACAATTAGTTTGTATTAGATAAATAAGGAGCAGATTTAACAAGATATTTTCTTCATCTGCTACCTTTCATTTTATATATTTTTTCTTTTCATTTTATATATGTCATTTGTTGTTTGTTTTTTTTTCATTCAACCTTTATTTAGTCAGGTAAATCTTTTGAACCTCATGGGCTCATTTACGAAAGCGACCTGCTAAAACTAAAGAACAATGAACAGCAATGGTAGAATTTCATTAAACAATAAACAAACAAACAATAAACAATAGAAAACAAAAAGAAAGGAAAAAAAAACAAAAAGATTATTATTTTTTTTAATTTTTTTTTTAACAAAGTATCAAAAAACTAGCAAAACATTATAAGGTAGATGTATAAAATCAAAGACAGGAACAAATCTGCATTGGTTTTTGCCAGGATTCCAACAGATTCTTGTATTTCATTATTGTAAAATGAATAAACTTAATTAAAAAATTATTTGCTTTTTAGATTTAAAAATTGCTTGTAGGATTGTGTGTGTGTGTAATAATAATAATAATAATAATAATAATAATAATAATAATAATAAGTGCTATGTGTTGTCATCGTTGTATGTTCCCATACAATGGCAAAATTAGTTATCTGCATTAAACCCATTGCACCTGGGAGACACCCAGGTGGAGCAGTGGCAGCTATGTAGACACTTGGGGATTAGGTATCTTTCTCAGAGACACCACAACATGTGGGAATGGCTGGGGATCGAACCTGGGACGTTCGGGTCCCGAGTCAGCTGCCCTGCCTCTACCCCATCTCTGCCCCATGTGCATGTGTGTGTGTGTGT
>JBBPBX010091332.1:3098-13952 GCA_038048925.1 Garcialebias charrua
CTGGTATCACTCAGCCCTCTGTGAACAACCATCAGGGTGCTAACGATCCATTGTTAGGCTGATGGTCCTCCTTGATCATGTGAGCAGCTGGTTTCAGGCTGTCATCAGCCAACTGGTTGTGTAACACTGTGAGAGGGTGCTATTTATAAGACTGAGCTGAACCCAGCACCTCAGACTGAGGAAGTCTTTCGGACGAAAGACGAAACGTTTCTACAATTTTTTGCTTTGTTTTGTTTTTTTGTTTTTTGAATGTCCAGAGGACCGAACAAGGTAATAAAACATTCTGGTTTTACTCGAGATGTGCTGCATGGCTGGAGCAGGGCAAACCCCTAGCCCCCCATGGGCTAAATAAATGAATAAATGACCGCCAGGTCAGCTCCTAAACCGCTAGGCAACCGTGACATCTTTTATACTCAAGTGGGTGGAGCATCACCAGGGGTTGCTAGGTGAGGGGCTGGACTCAGGTTTGAGGTGATTGGCTGCGGTTTGTGACATCACAAACCGCAGGAAGTGTGAAACGGAGCGTTTTTAATCACAGACAAATAAATCTACTTAGAGTAAATAAACCACTGGGTGCATTTTTTTGGCACAAGGACTGTTTTTTTATGAAGTAAATACCCAAAGTTTAGTAAAAAAACATTAAAAAGTGAATTTTGCATGTGTGGTCCCCTTTAACAGAAAACCAAAGGTGGGCGAATGAACGCTAGGGAGCGCTAAATCGCTATTCCGCTTACAGTGGACCTAAACTTTTTGTCAGCGTTTTTGTGAATTGACTAACTTTTATAATTCATAAGCGGATTTCTGCTATTTTTATTTAAAATGCAGTACCGCTAATAACTAATTATCTATCAGTAAAAACCAATAAACTTATTTACAAGCTCATAATGCTGCTTGTTTTACCTTTTTCCCCACCGTAAACAGCAGAGAGGAGGAAGGGTTGGAGGGGGGAGGGAGCAGAGGGGGGGATCTACCATGTAGGTAAATGCCTGGGGATCCCATCAGCATGAGGCCCCGGCCCCGCCGCGCCCCGGCCAGTCACCTAATTCCTAACATTGATCCTGCTTGTTAATCTACATTTAACATAAAAATAATTATAGTTACGATGAAAACAATCATTAAATAAGCAATTTAAAAAACGGTTGATTTCATTATCCCCCTACTAAAAATGGACTATTCCATCTCGACAGCTTCCGGGTTAGAGGTGAACTCAGAGGCTAATTCCGTGGCTAGCTGTTTGTGCTGGGTACTTGGACAAATCCTTAGAAAACCCAGCTGTTTCAAGCCAAATTAACGCGGCCGGAGGATTCTATTTTGTGTTCTGTGTATACCACGCGACGGTGAGTCGTTATTTTCATGTATTTTTATTACTTTTCATTAAATCTGTTGAGTACCTATAGACGCTAACTGTGTCTGCCGGTTGGTTGTGGGTTACTAATGGAAATCCTTAGAAAACCCAGCTGTTTCAAGCCAAATTAACGTGGCCGAAGGATTTTATTGTGCGTTTTGTGTCGACCATTCGACGGCGAGTCGTTAGTTTTATGTATTTGGGTTACTTTCATCATGTATAAATGCCGTGGCGACACACCCGTGTATTTGAGATTTAAACGTGGTGTTGACCGATGCTGCCTTTTTGGGTGAGCAGGTACTCATCGATCTGTTCACCAAATATAACACACCCATCCCCTCCAGTGCAGCAGTTGAACGCCTGTTCTCGATGGGAAAGGACATTTTGAGGGCCAAGAGAGCCAGCTTGTCTGACACCAATTTTGAAGTGTTGATTTTTATGAGAGGCAACCAGCATCACATGGAGGAGATGAGCACAGAAGAACAGTCAGAGTAGCCTGAAGTTGAGGAAGGGCAGGGAATAAAACTGTTACACTAAGTGACTAAAAACATTTTTTTTTCTATTTCTCATGTTTTATAATCAAAAAAGGCGTTCAATACAAGATCAACTGGACTTTATTTGTTGCAGAAAACGTTTCACCCTTTATCCAAAAGGCTTTTTCAATCCAGAATGGCAGCTGTGAGACTGAGAAGAAGTTTTATACTAATAAAACGCATAAAACTTCAGTCTCACAGCTGCCATTCTGAACGTTTTCTGCAACAAATAAAGTCCAGTTGATCTTGTATTGAACGCCTTTTTTGATTTTATCATGTCCTGGACGACTGAGAATTTTCACCAGCTTATGTTTTATAGGCATTTTGTTGTGTATATACTTTTTATATTTTTATATATTTGTTTAATCACATTGTGTTTATTTACTCATGGCCACCACAATTTTTGAGTAGATGTGTTTTTTCAGTAATACAGTAAAATAGTGTCTGGAAATGTTTTTTTATTTCTTCTTTATTTCTTTCCAAAGAAAATCAAGGTTTTCATGCATGCACATGACATGTGCACAGAAATTAACAAGCACAAATTCACAGCTTTTTCATTTTGTGGCTTAAAAATAAATCATTAAATAATAAACAATAAACTTTATTTGTATAGCACCTTCCTACAATGCCTTGCATTGACCAAGGTGCTTAACAGGACAGAAAATATAAAAACCGGTACAATAAATCGGTGAATGAATGGAAACAAATAAAAATGCTACATACTATACCAAATTTATAAAAGTTACACACTGAAAGCTTTTTTGAACATCATAAATGATTGGAGTCAGAGGCAGAAATTATTTAAAAAATAAAATAAAAATATGTCAGCTTGAGCTTCCTTCCAAACCAATGAGTTCAAAATTAAATAAAAAAATAAGAGGTTGGTTGAATGAATGAAGATAAATTATTTAAAGCTCTTATCTTATGCTGATAAAGACAGACATCTAGTGGTCAAATGGAGCAACACAGTATGTGAAGTTTTGGTTCCTCCTTGCATTGCTTTCGTCATCTGTATACCCATAATGCATTGCAGGGCACTTCAGTTTTCCAGAAAACAGTTAAAAATAAGTTTATCGATGCATTTTTAATGAAAAATCTACAATAAACAAACAAAAAAAGGACAAAGAAGCAGTCGAAAAGCATTCCACACATTAAACAACTTTTAAAATTTTGGACCCTGAGTGAAAGTTGTATTTTAATAGATGACACCCGGAGCGAATCGCTGTTAAAAGGTAGGGTAAGGTGAGGTGTATATTAGTTTATACGCCTGTAGTTGGCAGTGTGGTGCAGATATTGCATAACGCTGCCGGCTACAAATTGTTGAATATAAATAGCGGATTAGATTAGCTTCCCCTAATTTTGATAAGGCCTTTGTGCATTTGAAATTGTGGACCTAAAAAAATTAATAAGCGTTTTAGAAATTGTGGAACTAATTTTTTAATTAGCGGTGCCCACCTTTGCAGAAAACAATGAGGAGTGCACAACAGTTACTGTATAAAATATCTGATCCACGCTTTATTTTCTTTCCACCTTATTCCTCGCCCCCATGCTGCCTTGCATGACCGACGTTTGTTTATGTGGAACAGTACGAGCTAATGTAGTTTCTCTGAGCATTGTGGATTTAATTTAAACATGTTGGAACACCCCCTGTCAGAGCTCCAACAGGACGGTATAATTATACAGCTGCTGAGGACGAGGGATGGAGGACGAGCTGAAGAAGTGGCTGCAGATTACACGGTACTAGCATATTTAGCTACATCTACTAGCATATTTTGCTTCATCTACTAGCATATTTAGCTTCCTCTACTAGCATATTTAGCTACATTTACTAGCATATTTAGCTACATCTACTAGCATATTTAGCTACATCTACTAGCATATTTAGCTACATCTACTAGCATATTTAGCTACATCTACTAGCATATTTAGCTACATCTACTAGCATATTTAGCTACATCTACTAGCATATTTAGCTACATCTACTAGCATATTTAGCTACATCTACTAGCATATTTAGCTACATCTACTAGCATATTTAGCTACATCTACTAGCATATTTAGCTACATCTACTAGCATATTTAGCTACATCTACTAGCATATTTAGCTACATCTACTAGCATATTTAGCTACATCTACTAGCATATTTAGCTACATCTACTAGCATATTTAGCTACATCTACTAGCATATTTAGCTACATCTACTAGCATATTTAGCTACATCTACTAGCATATTTAGCTACATCTACTAGCATATTTAGCTACATCTACTAGCATATTTAGCTACATCTACTAGCATATTTAGCTACATCTACTAGCATATTTAGCTACATCTACTAGCATATTTAGCTACATCTACTAGCATATTTAGCTACATCTACTAGCATATTTAGCTACATCTACTAGCATATTTAGCTACATCTACTAGCATATTTAGCTACATCTACTAGCATATTTAGCTACATCTACTAGCATATTTAGCTACATCTACTAGCATATTTAGCTACATCTACTAGCATATTTAGCTACATCTACTAGCATATTTAGCTACATCTACTAGCATATTTAGCTACATCTACTAGCATATTTAGCTACATCTACTAGCATATTTAGCTTCATCTACTAGCATATTTAGCTACATCTACTAGCATATTTAGCTTTATCTACTAGCATATTTAGCTACATCTACTAGCATATTTAGCTACATCTACTAGCATATTTAGCTACATCTACTAGCATATTTAGCTACATCTACTAGCATATTTATAGCTTCATCTACTAGCATATTTAGTTACATCTACTAGCATATTTAGCTAGTACATCTTCTAGTATATTTAGCTATTTATGCTAGCATATTTAGCTACTTATACTAGCATATCTAGTTACATCTACTAGCATATTTAGCTACTTATACTAGCATATTTTGCTACATCTACTAGCATATTTAGCTACTTGATTGACTCAGTTCTTCTGACGGTGAAGGGATGAACAACCTGAAAAGCTCTGAGGTGCATCAGTATCTCCACAGTGATAAGGTCGATGGTGTTTTGTTAAAAGAGGTGGGACACAATCTTCTTGACGTTAAATCAGACACAGAGCAGACAAAGCCTTACAGTCCTCCATCACTGAGCCTGGGTTCATTACTGTACAGAGAAAATCATAAAACTGAAGATGAACAAATACTTTAAAGCTGTGACCTCCATACACCTGAAATCATGATGTTCTCGTCACTGTTTTCAATCTTCTGAGGATCCGGCGTCTCTTCTCCGGTGGTTTATTGTAGTCCAGACACAAAGTAGGATGCAGGTTTTCCTCCGTCGGCCATTGATCAACAAAGTGAACTGAGCTCACATGCAGAGTTCTGGGTGGTCTCTTCAAGTTCACATTTTTCAGACACTTCCTCATCTGTAGTTAGGAGATGGAAACCACCTATTTTCACAGGAAATCTTTTTGTTCTGGGTCCGTGTTCAAACGCAGTTGTTGTAGCCACTGATTTAGTTTGGTCTGGTTGTTCTGCAGCCGTGAACACAACAGGTACCTGAACTCAGCACGGCTATTTCAGTAAACTTTATGGTTGTTAAATAAATGTGAACAAAACAAAAACAGCATTTTATCTGCTGAACTGAATGTAAATTACTTTCAAATAAACCGTGGTCTGCGCCAATGTTCCCTCTAATTTTTCATGTGTCTGGGCATACACACAAGCTCTCTGAGCACACTGAGGACCACTATGAGCAACATCAGGACGTGCGCACTATGGCCACACACCTGTTATAAATCTGGGATCATAGAAAGTTACATGGCTTATTAAAATAATCAGATTACAGCAGCAACTTCCATGAGTTTGCTTTTAATATAAGTGATTTTGCAGCTCCCAGCTGAATGCATGCAGCTCAAAAACCAGTTTTATTTAACTACAGACTTTATTATTTTATTTGAATTAGACGTTTTAACCCTTTAACTTTATTTATTCATGTTCCTCAGAGGGAAAATCAACCTTCTTAATTAAACTGTCAGCCTCAAATAAATATACAGTATCTAATTTAGATGATTTTTATTTTAATGCTTGTAGGTTTTTTGTTTAAAATCTCCACATTACTGTATTTTTTTTTATTGACAAAATATTTATTTTACTGTACATTTTAAAAAGTGTACTGTATTTTCCTCCTTGGTCCCTGGGTCAACATCTGCAGAGCTCAGAAACTGATGCTTGGTTCTGGACCTGCTCCTCTGCACACCTGGCCTGGTTCTGCTCTTCCTCTTTATCACGTGACTTTATCGTGCACTGACCTCCATTCAACTTCTGCGTCTTTTTCTTATTTTTCCTGCAGATTTGGTGCTTGACAAATAACTTGGAGCCTCCTTCAGAAAGGAGGGGGATTGTTTATGTGTTCAGCGGTGTGTGTGTGCGTGCGAGTGTGAGTGTGCAGCTTCTCGCTGTAACGCGCTTGATATTTGACTTTATTCAGATAAAAGACGTGGTGTGGATTATTGATCATAACTCTGATTTTACTTGACCTAACAACGAGATTTAAAATCTGTAGTTTTAACACTAATTGACCCACGTACTGAACCTGTCCCGGTGTGAAAAACTCTGTCTTCTGCATGATCTGACTGTGAAGCCGCATACACACATGCTTGCTGTTCTAAGACCCGCCTTCCTGTTAGTGATTGGTCAAAACAACGTGAGCTTCAATGTGATTGGATGTAATCGCTGTCCATCAATCATTTTAAGTTGAGGCGGACCGGCGGGCTGACCATACCCAATCAGATCCCGCACTTGTGTGATGCGTTCAAGGCGTATAGGACATACTGACAACATTCAGTTTAATTTGGATGCGCGCAAAGATTTTATTGTGCATTGAGAATGTGCGGGCAGTGCGCAATTGCGCACGAGCGCAGCTTAGAGGGAACATTGGTTCTGCGCTCCGTTAACCAATACTTACTGCTGTACCCAGAATCATTGATACACTGGAGCCCCCAGGAATAAATAAGGTGGATACTTCTATTCCAAAGAGCTATTTCTTCTTGTAATCTACCAAAGTGTTGCTGATCAATAGTGCTGCAGAATTTCTGAAGGTCTTTCAAAAACTGTCCTTGGACTTTAGCTGCAGTCCTTGATTGTTGGACTTATCTCAACATGGTATTTAATGTGTGATTAAAATCTTTGAAAAAAGTGGAAAAGTGACCAAAAAAGATGTCAAGCCCAAAGAAATTGGATGGAACAGCAGCATTTTTAAAGAGGAACTAAACTCCAAATTAACATTTTTAGCTGATAAACTCCCTAGAATGTGTCTAAAATGTTGTATAGCACTATGTCTGTGTTAATTTTCATATATTTTTGCGTATTAGTTTAAATCGGCAATATTGGGTCTAAAAACGTGTTTACGGTAACCCTATGGGTTGAACAGAGGAATTGCAGCTTAATTTTCTTATTGGTCAAGGACTGTTCACTCTGACGTGTCTTGTTCACTCTGACGTCACAAAAGTGGTTCAAGCAGAACCAATCCCCTGCAGAGATGAGAAGGTCCTCGCTGCAGTTCATACCTTATAGGAAGTGGTACATTGCACGCCGGAAAAGTACTGCAACAATGCATATTATCGTTTTTGGAATGGCACTAGTTATTTGTATAGTTTAACTTATTTCTTTTAAGAATACTTTTCACGTCATCAAAACTATTTGGTTGTATTCGTTTTCTTATGGTGCGATGGACGAGCGAAGCATGTATGCCATGTTGGGGCAGTGGTGGAAGTGCAGGTTTGGGGTCCGAGAGACCCAGATGCGAACCCCTTGTGATTTATATATATATATATACAGTATATATATATTTTTTTTTAGGCCTTTTGCTTTGGATAGATCGGGTGGGAATAGATAAATACATCTACATATTTATTCTTTGTTGTTGCTTGTTGTAAGTTGTTTGCTAGAGTTTTAGTTTGTTTTAGTTTGTTGCTAGAGGGCGCGTGAACGCAGCTCAACCACCCACCTCCTCCCCTCCATGTCTCTCGACACTCCCATTTTCATGAGGGTTTTTGAATCTGGTCTGGGGGCGGAGCTGCCGTTTCACAGTGAGTTGAGTACCTCTTTAAGTTGTTCAGAAAGTTTGGAGAACTATGATCAGAAATTCTGTAAAATATTACAAAACAGTTTGAGTCCTTGAAAGCAAAGATAAAGAAGTGAAGACTGTTTGTATGACCAAGTGTTCAGATTTATCCTCCAGGAGACAACACATTTCATAAAAGCCTAATGGACTACCTTTCTTTCTTCTTTTTTTAAACCCTCTCATCCTTCTCTGCTTTTTACCCCTCAGGCGAGCGCATTTTTAACATCGACAGTGGCCGCAACGCTCCGCTCCACTCGCCCCCCTCAGAACACTACACCATCATCTTCAACACCTTCGTCCTCATGCAGCTTTTTAACGAAATCAACGCTCGCAAGATCCACGGCGAGAGGAACGTCTTCGACGGCATTTTCGCTAATCCCATCTTCTGCACCATCGTCCTGGGGACTTTCGCTGTGCAGGTCAGGCTCAATGACCTGCTGGAACAAAATGTTTGTTTTGTCCTTCAGTGGTGTTTTACATTTATTTATTCAGAGGACATTAGAACACAAAGACAGAGAGACAAATCACGTGTCCTAAAACAATCTCATGCTGCGTGTTGCATCGTCTCTTGAGACGATTCTTTTTGAAAATTAGATATCCTCATCTCAACAAGAGGCTACTCTGACTATAACATGACAGATTATTAAGAACACGTTGATTGTTGTACATTTACTAACAGGATATAAGTAATCTTGAATATCAGATTTATGTGTAAAATGTTATTTTTCCAACCGTTACAGTAATTTTGATCTAAAGCAGGAAGTACAGATCCTACCATTTTCTCACTAGACAAACGAGCAGTAGCAGCTCAGACTATTCTGTCATCTTCCCAGGACAGAAAGAGTGAAAACTAGGGGTGCAGGGAAAAAAAATCGATTTTTTAAAGAATCTAGATTCTTAGTCCTGGCGATTCAGAATTGATTCTAAAAGCCCCAAAATAAAAAATTTTTTACATTAAAACCCAAAAGATAAAGAAAATAAAACCATATCTCATAGTATATGAAAGAATACATAAAATGAAAGGTGGCAGAAAGAAGAAGAAATCTTATTTTATCTGCCCCTTTTTTCAAAAACAAAACAAGTTCAAACAATCAATTCAAACAATAATCTTCTATAAGTAACAGAGCAAAAAGCTAACCTAATACTGGTTATTTAAGTTACAGAATTTAATGCATTCCTGTATTATTTGTTCCTATTTTTGGTATAAATATCAAACGATGCAAAAAATTTGATACAATAAGGAACCTAAAATTATTGTTTTAAATAAATGTTCCATTTGTTTACATTGTTGTTTAATGTTTTCAGTTTAAAATTATTGTTTTAAATAAATTTTCCATTTGTTTACATTGTTGTTTATTCTTTTCAGCTTGTGAGTTACAAAACTGAAACTAAATTTATGACCATTTTAATAGAAAAATCGTTTCTGAATCAAAAATCGTTTCTGAATCCAAAAATCGATTTTGAATCGAATCGTGACACCAAAAATCGGAATCAAATCGATTCTCCAGACACTGAGAGATTCGCACCCCTAGTGAAAACAGTTCCTCAGGCTAAAAACGGCACGTGCTTTTAGTTAAATATGCTGTTTGAACTTACTCTTAGTGAACACAGACAAAAACTATGGACCAGGGAAATGTGGGTACACAAAAAGCAAACAAAACAAGTGAAAGCGATTTAAAAAAAAATTCTTTGAGCTTAATGTTACTCAAGACAAAAAACAAAAGGTGTTTGCTGGAGTGTAAAACTGACAGAATTACAGTTCAGACCAACCTGGTTTAAAATGTCTAAAAAGCTTAAGACTGTAGGCAGTTTGAGAGGTGAAAAAGAACGACGTGCAGTTCTTAGGAAGGATTATATTGTATATTATATTGACCCTGCATTATGCCCCCACTGAGGTCTATGTGTGGTTTGTCTCTGCTGAGCCTTGTTCCTTATGTAAATGATCATGTTGCCATTAAAAATGTTACTGCAGCACCTGCCCAGACTTAAATAATCAGCGTGTAATGCACCACGCTTAATGAGGCAGAACACATAATTCAGGCCAAGATGGTGTAGTGGCAGAGAATCGGACTTGTTATCCGAAGGACCCAGGTTCGAACCCCGGCCACGGCACACACCTTGGGGTGTCTATGAGTGCACATCTATTTCCCCAGCTCCCCGAGCGCTGACTACGGCTGCTCACTGCACCACCTGGTGGTGGTTGGGTTAAATGCAGAGACCAATTTCGTCTGTCAAGTATGGGAAACATACACAGATGACAAATGTGACAAATTATAATTATTAATTATTATGAATTTGTTTTAGTACAGTGAGATCCAATTAAACAGAATCACTTTAGAGACTTGATCTAAATCTTGTTTTTTCTGCAAACAGTTTTGAAGAAAGTTAATGAAATTTGTGAAATGTGTGAAAATGCTCAATAGCTCCAAACGTTTGAACACCAGCACATAACAAAACCAACTAGCATTTCTTGAATGAATGAACATCGCTCGTCACCGTGCGTGTGATTTGTCACTGCTCAGAGACTATGTCAGGGATGAGTCTCAGTTACTACCACTCCAAAGTTTAGGTCTATATTTGTAGCCATTTTCTGTTTGCAGGGTGGATTAGCTGCGGCTGCTACCTTGAATTGATAAGTACATAAGGTGTAGACGTGCATCCACTTTCTGAAAGTTTCATTTAGATCCAGTCACTGGTTCATGAGATATTTTACTAAAAGATGAACAGACACAAAGGTAATCTCATTATCACCCGCCTTTTATGGCAGCAGGCAATAAATAGAACAATCACATGTTAAAATACACGTCTGTATGTGGGACCACTTATTTTCTGGGTTCAGTGATTTAAAGGGACAGTCCAGTCAAACGTCAAAGT
>JBBPBX010091333.1:0-10814 GCA_038048925.1 Garcialebias charrua
AATAAATAGCTAAGCAAGAGCATAGTTTTGCTAAATTAGGCTGAAAAGTTGGATTAAAAATGTAGAATTAGCTGAAAAAGCTGAAACAGGCTATATACAGAAATTAAGTAAAATACCTTGATATCACAATATTTTTTGCCTCAATAAAACCACGGTCCTACTTGTTATTTATTTAATTGTTCCCATATATATCTTTAAAAATAGGAGTTGAAACTGCATATTTCTTGGTGCATTTGTGTGTACAACTGGACCAGTGCTTGTTTTAGATTTGTGTACAGTTCTGACCTGCTGATACCGATTTGGACATTTTTTTCTCTTAGAACTGGGCCTGCTTCCCCAGCTGCTGCTCCCTGCTGCTCTGGCTCCCGGTCTGGGGCTGGCTTGCGGTCGCTGTCGTGTGGGGGGGCATGGATGACCTGACAGAGGTTCTGTCGGGCTCTCTGTGTGGCCTGTTTATGTCTCAGGCTGGGTTTTGGGTGGTCCCCTCTCTTGGATCAATCTGGGGCCCCAATTTAAGGTGGGTCTACTTCCCTCTATCGCGCTACCTTCCGGTGGCGGGCCCCCTGCCGCCGGTGCATTGATGGCTCTTGGCATCTGGGCTGGGTGATTGGGTGTGTGCTGGCCTGCCCTGGTTGCTGTCTGCCAGGGCCTGGGTGCCCTGGCTCTGTCGGGCCTTTGTTGGGGGTGGTATGACCTCAGGACTTGGGGCTCGGTGTCCATGGTTGGATCTACTCTGTAGGGGCGGGATACTGGCGGGGCCTGTGGGCTCGTCGCTGCAGCCTCTTGGGATTTCTGAATTGTGGTTGCTGGGGGTCGTCCGGGGCTTCCCTCTGCTTCTCTATGGGGAGGTGCGGTTGTCCCTGTTGGGGGACTCCCGGGGCTCCGGCTTGGGAGCCGCTGTAGCCGTTTTCGCATTTGCCGGCCCTCCCCGGTCCCGCTCGTCTCTGGTTGGCCCAGAGCCAGCTCTGGCCCGCCCTCGTTGATTGCGCACTGTCCGGAGAGCAAGCCTTGAAGTGGGTGGGGTATTCACTTGACGTGGGTGGGCAGTTCTTACCGAAAAGCTCAGAATGCGAATTTTTGGAAAAAACGAAATAAATACTGAGTTTTCATGTGTTTTTTCACTACAGTTAGCAAGTTAAGCATATAAACACACGTTTCCGATCATTTTTATGCACTCGAAAGTAGTTTTTAGATGAAAATAGTGTGTTTTTAGGTGCCCTGGCGAAATTTACGAGCGGACTTCCGGGTTGCGAATTTGTGGAAAAAACGAAATAAATACTGAGTTTTCATGTGTTTTTTCACTACAGTTAGCAAGTTAAGCATATAAACACACGTTTCCGATCATTTTTATGCACTCGAAAGTAGTTTTTAGATGAAAATAGTGTGTTTTTAGGTGCCCTGGCGAAATTTACGAGCGGACTTCCGGGTTGCGAATTTGTGGAAAAAACGAAATAAATACTGAGTTTTCATGTGTTTTTTCACTACAGTTAGCAAGTTAAGCATATAAACACACGTTTCCGATCATTTTTATGCACTCGAAAGTAGTTTTTAGATGAAAATAGTGTGTTTTTAGGTGCCCTGGCGAAATTTACGAGCGGACTTCCGGGTTGCGAATTTGTGGAAAAAACGAAATAAATACTGAGTTTTCATGTGTTTTTTCACTACAGTTAGCAAGTTAAGCATATAAACACACGTTTCCGATCATTTTTATGCACTCGAAAGTAGTTTTTAGATGAAAATAGTGTGTTTTTAGGTGCCCTGGCGAAATTTACGAGCGGACTTCCGGGTTGCGAATTTGTGGAAAAAACGAAATAAATACTGAGTTTTCATGTGTTTTTTCACTACAGTTAGCAAGTTAAGCATATAAACACACGTTTCCGATCATTTTTATGCACTCGAAAGTAGTTTTTAGATGAAAATAGAGTGTTTTTAGGTGCGCTGGCGAAATCGCAGTTGATGACTCAACACGCAGCTAGTCACGCCCTCTGGTCTCGCCCCTACACGAAGCAGTCCAGCCCCCTGCTGCAAACAACGAATCAAATGTGAGCAGTAAATGACGTGAAACTGGGCCCGTCGGGCCGCGGTCCGATGGAACCACGTTGGAGATGGTTCCAAAACGAGGGCGGAGCCGGGGAAAAAAAGGAAAATGCGGACACGCTGAACCCGGGAAAGAGGGCGGGGCGGGGCCACCCGGGCCTTTAAGGGCTGGTCAATGCGAAAACGGCTTGTGTGTCTGTGGCTCCGGTCCTCCCTGTGTTGCCATTGTGTCCTGTGGGGCGGGTCTGTGGATCCCCACATCCACTATTGAACATTCTTAAGGGGAAATCTTATAGTGACAAGCATGCTGACACATGTGTTTAGATTCAGGTGTTTATCAGATACCCACTCGGGTTTTGCTGGCCACTAAATACATCTTGTATTACCATGTACCATATAAAATACTTTCTAATGATAATAATAATAATAATAATAATAATAATAATAATAATAATAATAATAATAATAATAATAATAATAATAATAATAATGAATTCAATTTATAACGCACTTTTCATTAGTGAAAATCTCAAAGTGCTACACACATTGAATGCTACACACATTCATACACCGGTAGCGGCAGACTACCATGCAAGGTGCTTTCCAGTCCTACCGGGAGCAACTCGGGGTTAAGTGTCTTGCCCAAGGACACAACGACACATGGTGTGGGGAACTGGGATTCGAACTGCCAACCTTCCGATCGGGGGACGACTGCCATTACCACCCTGATGATGTTATAAGTATCATTATACTGTATATGTTGTTTGTTGTGGTTTCTCAGTTTTGTCTTTTTTTTCTTTCCGCAGGTCTAGAGGCAGACTTCAATGATGCTGATGTGTGTTCTTTTTATACCTCTCTATCTCCTCTACTCCTATCTCCTTCTTTCCCTTTTAACCCTTCTCTCACTTCTTGGTTGGGGAGAAGTTTCACTCCCTCCCCTCACCAAGGTGGTTCAGCAGATGAAACCAACTAACTGTTCTCTGGACATCATTCCCTCTAAAATGTTCAAACAGTCCTTTGATGTAATTGGTCCTTGTGTTTTGTCATTTATTAACAGCTGTCTATCTTCAGGTTTTGTGCCATCTGCTTTCAAACATGCTGTGGTCAGGCCTCTTCTCAAAAAACCAGGCCTAGATCCTACAGCTCTCTCTAATTTCAGACCAGTTTCACATCTGTCATTTCTATCAAAGGTCCTAGAAAAGATTGTTTTTATTCAACTTCAATCTTTTCTAGAACTCAACAACCTGTTTGAAAAATTTCAGTCAGGTTTTCGAGCTCGTCACAGCACTGAATCTGCACTGCTCAAAGTACAGAATGACATTCTTCTGTCCCTGGATGCAAAAAACCCTGCACTGCTGGTGATGTTAGACCTCTCAGCAGCTTTTGACACCGTCGACCATCAGGTACTAATCAACCGCTTGTCTCAGCAGGTTGGCCTCCAGGGAGCTGTGCTTGAGTGGTTCAAATCTTACCTGTCTGGGAGAACTTTCTCTGTCATGATAGGCGATCTGTCCTCCTCTTCATCAACCCCTCTGACCTCTGGCGTACCACAGGGATCTATTCTAGGGCCAGTCCTCTTCTCTCTTTACATGCTGCCATTAGGATCAATCATTGCACGTCATAACCTGTCTTTTCACATGTATGCAGACGATTTACAAATCTATCTGCCAGTCACTCCCAACCCCTCACCCAGTTCAAACACTCTTGTCAACTGCTTAAATGACATTAAGCACTGGCTCTCTCAAAACTTCCTCCACCTAAACACAGATAAAACTGAATGCATTTTATTTAGTGCACCTGGTGACACCAGCAACATCCTTCCCAGTCCCAGTGTTGGTTTCCCCCTCCCCCACTTCAACCCGGTGGTCAGAAATCTTGGAGTGCAGCTTGACTCCAACTTAAAGTTTGATAAACAGATCAGTTCTGTTGTCAAGACCAGCTTCTTTCAGCTCCGACTGCTCTCCAAAGTCAAGTCATTTCTCAGCCGTGGTGATCTGGAGAAGGCCATCCATGCCTTTGTGACCTCCAGACTTGACTATTGTAATGCTTTGTATGTTGGTATTAATCAATCCTCCATCTCCCGTTTACAGCTTGTACAGAACTCTGCCGCGCGCTTTTTGACCAACACACGAAAATATGAACACATCACTCCTGTCCTGTCCTCTCTACACTGGCTCCCGGTTCAGTTCAGGATACAGTTCAAGCTGCTCCTGTTTGTTTTCAAAGCTCTGAATGGACTTGCTCCTCTGTACATCTCAGAACTTTTGAAAGCCCATCAGCCCGGCAGAGATTTACGCTCTGCCAGTCAACACCTGCTGGAGGTGCCTCGCTCAAGGTACAAACAATGGGGAGACCGGTCATTTTCTGTTGCCGGCCCAAAAGCCTGGAACAGCCTCCCCCTTGAGCTGCGTGCCACCTCTGATCTGACTCTGTTCAAAACCAGACTGAAGACCCACTTGTTCAAAAAAGCTTTCAGTGTGTAAAAAAGCTTTCAGTGTGTAACTTTTATTACTTTTGGTAGTTTAGTATGTAGCATTTTTTATTTCCATTGCCTTTTTATTTCCACTTGCTCAAATAAGCTTCCAGTGTGTAACTTTTATTACTTCTGGTATTTTAATATGTAACATTTTTTTAATTTCCATTGCCTTTTTATTTCCACTTGTTCAAAAAAGCTTTCAGCGTGTAACTTTTATTACTTGTGTTATTTTAGTATGTAGCATTTTTTATTTCCATTGCTTCTTTTATTGCTGTTGTTTCTTATTCTATTTTCATTGATTTATTGTTCCAGTTTATTCATCTTTTTATCCTGTTAAGCACCTTGGTCAATGCAAGGCATTGTAGGAAGGTGCTATACAAATAAAGTTTATTATTATTATTATTATTCTTGTCTTTTCATCCCTGTGTCCATTACATCTTAAACAAACCCAAAGCAAATTCTAATAAAGTTTTATTAATATATCAAGTAGAGCATTAAGGCCGGCCATAATGCTCTGCTTGTGAAAGTAAATCTGATGGGCTTCACCTCGACACTCAGACAATAATGCTGAGTGTCACAATGCCAAACAGGACAAGGGGGAGAAAAAACAAAAAAACTACAATAACTATACTAGACACTCTATGGGAACCCAGAAGTTAAAGTCGGAATTGGATCAGCGTGTCCATTGGCTGGTTGCACTCCCTCCATGTATACAAACAACTTAGATATTTTTAGGTTTACACTTTTGTTGATTAACATATTTCTTATCTTGCTGTGTCATTCAAATATTATCTTTATGGCATTTAGCTGTAATCAGCTAAAAAGAAAGGAGGAAAGAAAGAAAGGTAATGCCACACCTTGATTTTGAGTGAAGTAGTAGGCAGGACGAACACCTCACACCCCTAGTGCACATGACTCCAGTTCCTAAAACACAACAAAACAGCTTCCATAAAACAGAATCTTATTATGTTAATTCTCAGCAAAGACAGCAAGACTATGTAATTTTACTGAATGATGTATATAGCACACCTTTTTAGTTATTTCTGGTTGAATTGAATATTTTTTTCTTAATTCACAGGAATTATTTTTTTGTTTTAATTACCATCAGAGCAGGTGTCTCAGTTGCTAGCCACCTCTCAGGGAGAAGGTCACCTGATCAGATCCCAGCCAGGGGACTTTCTGGGTGGGTTTGCATATGTGGGTTTTTTCCCACAGACTAAAAAAAATGCATGTTAGGCTGATTGGTAACTCTAAATTGTCCCTAGGTTTGAGTGATAGCGTGAACGTCACTAACTGGTGCGGGTCAAACCCAGTGGTTCAGGCTGACATGAAGAACTCGGAAGGACTTGCAAAAATAAATTATTTATTTAAGTAAACAAGAGCAAAGCTGGTGGGGCAGCAAACTTACATAGTTTATGTTTATGTTTATTGAATTTGTTCTTTTTTTTTTACAAAAGAAAAAATACAAGACAATCCCATAAATGATAATGTACAAAATATAGTCTTTGTGATTACGAGGAATACGGAGGTAGGCAGGACAGGTCACAAGGTACAATGCCAGGACAAGAAACACAAAGACGCAGGTTTATATACACAAACACTAACGAGACAAAGTGACAACAACTGGCAAACACAACAAGTGGCAAAGGAAACGTGAGGGAAATAAAAGAGTAGCTGCACCATGAGTAAGGAGGACATGTGTGTGGTATACTTGCCTCCTGTCCTGTGTGCTGTTAAAGTCAGTGGGTTCCCTATTGTAAGGCTTAAGAGTATCTTCATTAGGTTTAACTCATACCATGTTAAAAAGGGCAGACACAGAATGTGATTGAACACAAGTGCTCTTTGAAGCTGGTATTGGAAAAATATCGGCAGGTTGGATCCGATACCCGATACTTAAATAATGCTGATATCGGATACCGATATCGATACTGGATCGGATCTGTCCCATCCCTAAATGAGACACACCACAAAAGGGAACACTACTCATAGTGAATGGTTGTTTGTCTCATGTGTCCCTGTGATGGACTGGAGACCTGTCCAGGGTGGCCTCCGTCTCTCACACAGCGACTGTTGGATATGGGCACCGGTGACCCAAAAAGGAAGAAACAGGTAAAGATAATGGATGGATGGAAATTACCACCAGCCAATTTACAAACCAAAGATGAGTTGGTGCTAGTAACAGTTAACTTTGATGCGTTAATAACAGTTAATAAAAATAAAAAAACAGTTAAGCTTAAATGCTACTCACCAACCAACTGATAGGTGCACACCACAAATAAACTTTTGGTGTAATACAATAACATATCTTTTTTTTTTTTTTTCTTGGTAATTCAAAATGACCCTCTGGAGAAACAAAAACTGCCCACCCATTCTTTATATGATCCTAGCACCTTTAAGCAGTCTATGTCTAAAAATGAATTATGAGTTCAGTTTCTTAATGCTGCCAGCCTTATCTCAAGGAGTTTATGGGTAATATGTGATTAAAGCAAATAAAACCTGATATAGCTGGAGTTAAGATATAAAACACTGGATTATATCCAGATTGTGTCAGACAGACAGTGGCTTGGTGAAAACAAAAGTCATTTGTTAAAGCACAAACAAGGATACACAGGTGGAAAAAGAATACAGATAAGACAAGGGCGCTCAATGTCAGCATGCACATAAATCTCGAGGAATAGATTTGTCTGATATGAATGTAATTCTTTGACTAATAGGCTGCTACATCAATTCCATGTAATATGGTTTTTGAAGTCTCCAGTCTTCAAAAGAGGTGCCTTCTGCTCTGCATGGGCTGCTGAGAAATGCCCTATTTTTTCTTTGTTTCAAACCAAAAGTCTGCTCGTGGAGACTGTGCTTATCAAAGAACAGTTAAAGAGCACCACAGAGGGAACGTCAATCCACACGCAACAAACACAGGAAGGACGCTTTGACTGCACATTTATTATCAATACAGAAAACTGCCTCACAGGCTTTTTCTATTTTCTTTTCTTTTTTTCTTTTTTTTTTTGTTGGTGCGATGGCCGAATGACAGTGCTGGGCAGCGCTAATCCAAAAATTAGTTCCGCTATTTCAAAAGCGCTTATTAATTTATTTAGGTCCGCAATTTCAAAAGCGCTTATGTCTTAGCAAAACTAGCGGAAGCTAATGCTAACGCGCTAACGTGCAAATGGCGAACTACATTTTTTAATCCAACAGATTTGACCATTTCGTGAAACGGTTAAGCTCAGAAAAACCTTGTGCTATAAAGTCAGCTAAGAAATATATTTTTTCTCAGCAAAGAAATCATTGTTTTTACCATGTTTTCTTGTAAAGTCCTTTGCTTCTGTGGCCTGTCGCCATTTTGAACAGGGCGAATGAGGCGCTGACGTATCGCGTAGGCCGCTGAGAAACATCCATAAGTTCATTCATTCATTCAACCTTTATTTAGTCAGGTAAATCTTTTGAACCTCATGGGCTCATTTACGAAAGCGACCTGCTAAAACTAAAGAACAATGAACAGCAGTGGTAGAATTTCCTTAAACAATAAACAATAAACAAACAAACAATAAACAATAGAAAACAAAAGAGAGAAAAAAACAAAAGAAAGTTTTTTTTTTTAACAAAGTATCAAAAAACTAGCAAAACATTATAAGGTAGACGTATAAAATCAAAGACAGGAACAAATCTGCATTGGTTTTTGCCAGGATTCCAACAGATTCTGAAAACCATTTAGAGAAGTCAAGGTCGAGAGCTTCAGATCTTTTTGTAAGATATTCCATGAAGCAGGAGCGGAGTAGGAGAAGGCCCTTTTTCCAAGTTCAGTCCTCACTGACGGAACACTGCAGGTAATCATGTCCTGAGAGCGCACACTGTAGCTGCACTCACGCAAAGACATGTAGGAGGAGATGTATGAGGGCAGCAGACCAAGAAGTGATTTAAAGATGAAAATGTACCAGTGGAAGAGTCTGCGTGAGGTTAATGATGTCCAGTTAACCAGTGAATACAGGGTGCAGTGGTGGGTACGATAATCACAACCAGTTATGAATCTTAGTGTACCATGATAGACAACATCCAACATCCGCAGGGTGTTCACCCTCCATGTTAAAAACTCTTTATCTGACTCTTCGAAAACAAGCAATAAGGCTGCAGAGTAACACACTGGCTGCTAACTGCTATAGAGAGAGCGCTCTCTCTAGCCCCCCTTAGGGCGGGGACCGCTTTTTTTCACGGACCACATCCGGCGCTGACAGGATATGGTCTGTGAGCAGTCGTCCGGTTGATTTAAGAGCCCGTAAATAAGTTTTTTCGTTTTTACTGATAGATAATTAGTTATTAGCGGTACTGCATTTTAAATAAAAATAGCGCAAATCCGCTTATGAATTATAAAAGTTAGTCAATCCGCTATAGCGCTAACAAATTGTTTAGGTCCGCTATTAGCGGATTAGCGCTCCCAAGCGGTCTGGTGCCCAACACTGCTGAATGATGACGCAAACTACACTGAAGAGTTTTTTTCTGTATTCTTAAAGGTTTAAACCAAAAGCTTGATGTAATTTCAAAAAAGTTCGAGACAAAAAACAACTGGACTTTATTGGTAGCAGAAGACGTCTCCCTTCTCATCTGAGGAGCTTTCTCAATTCAAAGAGCAGGGAGTCCGGGGTTCGAGTTATAAAGCTGAGCTAAGCTACATACATATGCAGATTACCCTGTCAATCCTCACAATAGATGTTAAGGTCTTTGTTAGTTTGACGTACAATGGAGTCACTCTGGTGACATGAATGAAATTCAAGTTCAAGTCAATTGTATTGTCATTTTCCTCATTGGGGGCCGAGATGGGACAGATGCAGGACATATGTATGGCAGCCAGCCCAGAACTCAAAAGTCCCAGGTTCAATTCCCACCCATTCCCACATGTCCTGGTGTCTCTAAGCAAGACACTCAATCCTCAATTGCTCCCTGGGCGCTCACATAGCTGCCCGCTGGTCCACCTGGGTCTAATATCCCAGGTGTGATGGGCTAAATGCAGAGAAGCAATTTTGCTGTATGGAAACATACAATGATGACAACACATTTAATTTATACTATACTTATGTGGTACATGAGGTGGAACGAAATTATGTACACAGGGTCCCAGTTACACCCCAAAAAAGCAAAATATAAAGTATAAAAAGAAACAGTAAGCAAGGATCTAAGATATACACTGATATATGCTAAACAAACGCCAAATGATATGCTAAAAGATCTATACACTAAACACTAATAATGCTAACAATATGGTGTAACAACAGCAGCCCAAACATGAGCCTGTGGTGAGCAGATGGGTATGTGGTAAATTCCTGATAGGTATGAAAATGACTGGGTATCTGTCTTAAAGCTGCATTATGCATTTTAGAGAGTTGAAATCTGAGGCCTCCCCCTCTGTTTAAAGATGGTTTCTCTCGTTTTACATAAATAGCTCCCTTCACCACCTTATAAAACCATCAGTCTTCTTGGTCTAAAATGTGAACATTTTGGTCCTCAAATGAGTGAAACAACAACAACAACAACAACAACAACAACAACAACAACAACAACAACAACAACAATAATAATAATAATAATTTAATTATCTGAAAACTCAAAGTGGATTTCTTGGTCAAATCGCACAACCAGGCCTTTTGTTCCACCTGCACCATGTTTTATTTCTCATCTGTCATGACAGAGAAGCAGATATCAGTGCTGGTGCATCACAGTGATTAGGTTGCAGGTTCAAATGTTGAAGGTGAGAGAACATGATGGAGATGTCAGATACAGTACTGACTCACCCAAGATCCGAACTTACTCTGAATCAAGTTCCAGGACCCAATTGGCTCCTCCATGTCCCTAAGTCCACTAGATCAGGGGTTCACAAAATTTGGGGGTTCAGGGAACATTTGCAGGGGAAAAAAGTTTCAGGGACCCCCTCACAACTCTCATATTTATCAAATAATTTTCTCAATTGGTCTCTTTAATGAAATGGAAATATTTGAGTAACAAATACTGAAGACCTGTTCATTAATAGTGTTAATACAATTTTTATACTTTTAAACATTTTCATTCGACACAATTAATTAAATTTTTTAATTTCAACTTCCAAAAATTACAGTTTTGAGAAAATTAACTGTATCAAAAACCCTTTTGAAATTTACCTATTCACATCATGAACATAAATGTATTGCCACTTCCAATTATTACAGAAAACTCCTCACAAAAAACTAAACAGAATCATAACAGCAGTATTCATACCATGTAACTGGGCTTCATTTGTAAACTGATCAATGCTGGAATGCAAATAGTGGATGGACTG
>JBBPBX010091335.1:0-13952 GCA_038048925.1 Garcialebias charrua
GATCCAAACAGACCAGCTAGCACCAGACTCACCTCATCACCAGATGAAGAGCATCTCAGAGTGACCGCAGCAGAAGTGAGAGGCAGTCTCAGAAAGATTAATCCTCATAAAGCAACCGGACCAGACAACATCCCAGGGAAAGTTCTGAAGGAATGTGCGGACCAGCTCTGTGAGGTGCTGGCTGACATCTTCACCACCTCACTTGCACTGGAGTCAGTTCCCACCTGCCTGAAGACCGCGACCATCATCCCAGTCCCAAAGAGCTCCACAGTGACTGGTCTGAATGACTATAGACCAGTGGCCCTCACCCCGATAGTCGCTAAATGTTTTGAGAAACTGGTCATGTCCCACATCAAGGCAACCGTCAACATCAACGAGGACCCTCATCAATATGCATACCGCGAGAACCGATCAACAGAGGACGCCATCTCTTCCGTGGTCCACACTGCTCTCACCCACCTGGATCAGAAGGACTCATACGTGCGTCTGCTCTTTGTGGACTTCACATCTGCCTTCAACACCATGATCCCCCAAACTCTGATAGACAAACTATCTACACTTGGACTAAGCCCCTCTATTTGTAACTGGGTACTAGACTTCTTAACAGACAGACCACAGTCCGTGAAGATTCACAACTTCTCCTCCTCCACCATAACCCTCAGCACTGGCTCTCCTCAAGGATGTGTGCTGAGCCCTCTTCTGTTCACTCTGCTCACATATGATTGTACAGCCACACATCCAGGCTGTCATATTGTTAAGTTTGCAGATGATACAGCGGTGGTGGGATGCATCACAAACAATGATGAGTCCAGCTACAGACAGGAGGTGGAACACCTGGAGAGCTGGTGCAAAGAGAATAATCTTCACATGAATGTGAAGAAGACAAAGGAGATGATTGTGGACTTCAGAAGGAACAAACACACCCACGCCCCACTGAAAATAGGTGGGTCTGCAGTGGAAGTGGTCTCCAGCTACAAATACTTGGGTGTACACATGAATGATAACCTCAGCTGGAGCAACAACACCACCAGCCTGATCAAGAAAGGTCATCAGAGACTCTACTTCCTCAGACGGCTGAGACGAGCTGGTCTGAGCAGCCCAGTTCTCACCTCGTTCTACAGGTGTGCAGTGGAGAGCGTCCTGTGCTCCAGCATCAACGTGTGGCATGGAGGCTGCACAGCTGCAGAAAGAAAAGCTCTACAGAGAGTGGTGAAGGCTGCACAGAAGATGTTGGAGTCAGTCTCCCCACCATCACAGACATTTACACCTCCAGATGCAGGAAAAGAGCCACCTGCATCATGAAAGACCTCACTCACCCAGCACACACACTCTTTGCCCCACTCCCCTCAGGACGGAGGTTGAGGAGCATCAAATGTAGAACCACTAGACTGAGGAACAGCTTCTACCCTGAGGCTGTTAGACTCATGAATGAATAAATAAAAATAAAATAAAAATAAACACTGCAAAATATCACATCATGCTGATGCTGATCTGTTTTCTTGTTGCTGTGTTCATCTGTGACCATCTGCTCATACAGACTCATGTTCGTGCTGCTGTTTATAATGATGTTTTTCCACTATATTAGGGCTTAGTGTATTACTAGTTGATGTTTCTCTTAGTTAATTCTAGATGTTATTACTGTTTTTCTCTTGCATTTGTTGTTGGATGTAACTGGGACCCCGTGTACATAATCTCGTTTTCATCACATGTACCACATGCGGTGCAAATGACAATAAAGACTCTCTGACTGACTCTGACTCTTATGAAAACCCACATAACTCCATTAATGAAGGATCAAACTGTCCAAGTTAATACCCTGATGCATGCTCAATAATCCAGGTAGAAAAATCTAAAAAAGCTAAGTCTGGTCCTCTTGACCTGATGGTCCAGAGGTGGTCCTCCTTGATCATGTGAGCAGCTGGTTTCGGCTGTCATCAGCCAACTGGTTGATCCACTGTGAGAGGGTGCTGCTATTTATAAGACTGAGCTGAATACACAGCACCTCAGACTGAGGAAGTATTTCAGACGAAAGATGAAATGTTTCTACAATTTTTTGCTTTGTTTTGTTTTTTGAATGTCCAGAGGACCAGACTTAGCTTTTTTAGATGTCCAAGTTAATAAAGAAAAATAACATAAAACTGAGCTGCAACGAACATGTATGACACATGTAGCATTTTACAAAAAAAGGCTACACACAGCCTTGCATCCAACTGATGGTTTGATGATAACAATTTGTGTGCATACTGCAAACATTAAATAATTACAACAGCAGCTACACATAAATAATATTTAATCAACTAAAAATACCAAAATAAAGGTTGACTCAGTTCACAACTATATTACTCAAGTTTTTTGGTTAGTCTTTGATGAGGAGATGCTGCCTGGAACACACAAGTGGATTCTCTCTCTACGATTGATCATGTTCTGAAAATGATAAACACAAAACAAAATGCAAGCACAATCATTAAATTGCACACAGTTTAAATGTTCTTCTTCTTTGTTGAATTACATTTTATTATATTTTAATTGTTTAAAAAAATGCTAACCTGACAAACAGGAAAGTGGACAAGATTGTCCTGTTTCACTTGTCACATCCATAAGTCCAATTCACGCTGGAAAGCCGTGATCGTGTCGGACATCTGCGTGATGACTTGTTTGCGTCTCTGCTCACAGACCTTCAGCATGCACTGCTTCAAAAACGCTCCATCTGAAAACGACTTGGAAGCGATTTCTTCAGCCACAATGAAGCTAGCTTTCACTGCAGCCTCGTTTTTGGCTGTGGGTTTCATGAACAAACTCTGCTGCGACCGCAGTTTGCCTTTTAATTCTTGGCAGAATGTGTTGCTTTTCTTGAAGGCTAGCTTTAGCGTACTTAGCTCCGTGTTTGGTTTCAAAACCGACACCGCCTCGTAACACAAAAGACATACCGGTCTTTCTCCTGGAAGCACAAACAAGTATTCGCCTTCCCATCTTTCTTGAAACTTCCGTCTGCATCAACTTTTCTCTTTCTGGACATTTTGGGATCATTATTTATATCTCAATTCCACTCGTTGGCATGAAGGTAGAAACACTGCTGCAGCTTCCGTAGTCGAAAGGCATTGTGGGATACCGTAGTTGAAAGGCATTGTCGGCTACCGTAGTTGAAAGGCATTGTGGGATACCGTAGTTGAAAGGCATTGTCGGCTACCGTAGTTGAAAGGCATTGTGGGAAATGTAGTTTTTGGTCAAAACATGCGCGTATTTATTTTTAGACACCCAAAACTTTTAATCTAAGCTCTCGCGGGCCACATAAAATGACATGGCGGGCCACATCTGGCCCGCGGGCCAAGTGTTTGACACATGTGATGTACAGGGGCAGTGTCAGTCAAATATCTAATGTTTAGGCGGCTGGATGTGGCGGCCATCTTGATTTAGGTTCAAACATCGTCCAATGATTCATTTCTGACTGTTTCATTGGTTTGTACATGTGATATTTTGCTAACAAACCAAATTCAGCATTGCCTTTGCTCAGTGGGTTGATAAGAAATAATCTAATATTGTGACTCATCAGAGTGCTAAAGGAGCTTCATGTCAGATCACTAAGCTTCATTGCTTGACTTCTTTAAACCCGTCGGCTCAACGTTTCAGTACAAAGCAGATTTAAAGCCCAGAATATTCTGTGTGTGTGTGTTTTAATTCATTTAATAATATTATCTGTGTGTGTGTGTGTTTTAATTCATTTAAGGCAGACAGAGTGAGCTCACACACACACACCTCAGGATCAGAATCCATCTGATGTTGAATGTCTCCGTTA
This sequence comes from Garcialebias charrua, assembly GCA_038048925.1. Taxonomy (NCBI): domain Eukaryota; kingdom Metazoa; phylum Chordata; class Actinopteri; order Cyprinodontiformes; family Rivulidae; genus Garcialebias; species Garcialebias charrua. The sequence goes on from JBBPBX010091335.1 coordinate 3,794, forward strand.
CAGAGCAGAGCTCTACATGAGGAACGCATCAGCCTCCAACATAAAAGTCAGGTGGAGGATCTGACAGGAGAAAAACTAATTAAACTAAAATCAAATCGTCTTAGAAGAGGGAAGACAATTTGGTGAAAATAATCATAAGGTTAGTTTCCCCTCCTCCCTGGGCTGCCACCTTACTGTGGTGGAGGGGTTTGCGTGTCCCAATGATCCTAGGAGCTATACTGTCATGGGCTTCATGCCCCTAGTAGGGTCACCCAAGGCAGACAGGTCCTAGGTGAGGGACCAGACAAAGTGCAGCCCTAAGACCTCTTATGATGAGTCAAATAAATGGATTCAATGTTCTCTCACCGGACGCGGGTCACCGGGGCCCCACTCTGGAGCCAGGCCCGGAGGTGGGGCACGTTGGCGAGCGCCTGGTGGCCGGGCTTTTACCCATGGAGCTCGGCCGGGCACAGCCCAAAGAGGAGACGTGGGTCCCCCTTCCCATGGGCTCACCACCTGTGGGAGGGGCCAAAGGGGTCGGGTGCAATGTGGGATGGGTGGTGGCCGAGGGCGGGGACCCTGGCGGTCTGATCCTCGGCTACAGAAGCTGGCCATTGGGACATGGAATGTCACCTCTCTGGTGGGGAAGGAGCCTGAGCTAGTGTGTGAGGTTGAGAGGTTCCGGCTAGAAATAGTCGGACTCACCTCAACGCATGGCTCTGGCTCTGGAACCAGTTTCCTTGAGAGGGGTTGGACACTCTTCTACTCTGGAGTTGCCCCTGGTGAGAGGCGCCGAGCAGGAGTGGGCATACTTGTTGCCCCCCATCTTGGTGCCTGTACGTTGGGGTTCACCCCGGTGAACGAGAGGGTAGCCTCCCTTCGCCTACGTGTGGGGGGACGGGCTCTGACTGTTGTTTGTGCCTATGCGCCAAACGGCAGCGCAGATTACCCACCCTTTTTGGAGTCCTTGGAGGGGGTATTGGAGGGTGCGCCTCCTGGGGACTCCCTTGTTCTGCTGGGGGACTTCAACGCTCACGTGGGCAATGACAGTGAGACCTGGAGGGGTGTGGTTGGGAGGAACGGCCCCCCTGATCTGAACCCAGAGTGGTGTTCTGTTATTGGACTTCTGTGCTCGTCATGGATTGTCCATAACGAACACCATGTTCAAGCATAAGGGTGTCCATATGTGCTCTTGGCACCAGGACACCCTAGGTCGTAGTTCGATGATCGACTTTGTTGTCGTCTCATCTGATCCAGGAAAAAGACAAAGAGGGAGGCCAAAGAGGAGATATATAATAATAATAATTAATTTAATTTATTATGCACTTTTCATTAATGAAAATCTCAAAGTGCTACAAAGTGGAACAAAATTAAAGGTCAAATCAGAGTCAGAGTCAGAGAGTCAGAGTCAGAGAGTCAGAGTCAGAGTCAGAGAGAGTCAGAGTCAGAGTCAGAGTCTTTATTGTCATTTGCACCGCATGTGGTACATGTGATGAAAACGAGATTATGTACACGGGGTCAAATACAACAAATAAAATCAATAATAGTATTAACTAAGATCAAAGATAGAATCATAAGGAGGCAGAGTAGGCTTGCTTAAAAAGAAAGGTCTTCAGGCCGCTTTTAAAGTCAACCAGTGACTGTGGAGCTCTCAGGCAGTCAGGAAGAGAGTTCCATAGGCGGGGGGCAGCCACACTGAAAGCCCGGTCTCCCATGGTCCTCAAATTGGTTCTCGGAATGTGAAGGAGATTACTGTTCTGTGACCATTGTCTGATTGCCATAATTTATAATCGCTTCAAAGCGATTTATAAAATCTTGGCCAACCACAAATGGGGCCCGGAGTGAGTCAAGTTCAGACACATATACCGGGTGGTATAGTGACATCTCGCCAATCTGCATGTGAACCATGGCTATCAGGGTTGTCCTCGCCTTTGCGAGGCCTTGTTGCTCACCAGAAGTGTATTTCACAAAGGGTATTTGCCTGTCAACATCGTTAGCGGCGGTCCTTAGCTCCTCAAACAGTTCGGCTGACATGGTAGACACGTCTGAGCCGCTAACCAGGAGCGCTTCTTGCGCGAGGACCCCTTCCAATGTGAGTGGCAGGTAAGCTCTTTTAGCTATCCCCCTTCTTATAAAGTTACACAGAAACCGATCAGGTTTTTTCACACGTTTCTGTGTACGTGTGACTCTGTCCGTGTAATCATCGTCGCCGTCAGCATCATGATGGCTGTCTGCCTCATGACCTTCAGGATGCGGATTTTCAGCAATTTGTTTGCTGTCAGCATCTGGACTTTTAGAACGCTGATCATCAGCAGTTTGTTTGCTGTCAGCCTTTATGTCAGTGTTGACGTTGTTGTTGTCAACTGTGTGCACTGAGTTGTTGCAAAAGACAGTGCTGCGCGTCGCTTCATCAGGATGAACAACGTTGTTTGTGTTATCATCAAGGACGACGTCACACGTTGTGTCAGCTTGGTCAACCACTGTAACATTCAAATAATTTGACAAACAAACCACATCCTCAGTCACGTCCTCGCGCGGAGGCGCCACTTCCATAATCTGGAGCTTGTGTGACTCATTGCATGTCTCGAACTGTGCAGTTCGAGGGGCAGGGGCAGGAGGGCCGCTTCTCGGGGGTACATGTCGGGACAGACCACTTTTCAAAGGGTCACGGTTCCCAGACATCAACTTCTCTCGAAGTTCACCCACTGTGAGACCTAGGTGAGAACTCTTTTGGTTTGATCTGAACCATCTTGGTTCATCTAGAGAGCGAACACCTGCCTTTTGTGGTTCATTGCTCATCACAGGGTTTTCAACCTGAGGGACAGGGGCAGAAAGACACCCCGTGAACCGATCAGAGTCACTGTTCCAGCTGGAACTGAGCTGTTGTTTGTTATCATGAGAATTCTGTTCACTCTCGCACTTTGAAGGAGAGGGAACCTCTTCTAATGTCTGCGAGTGGGATGTGACCTTTTGACCTGTACAAACCTCTGATGGTATCCTAGGTTGTATTTCGGCCTCAAAAACTGACGTAGCATATTGTCTTATCACTTCCATGGAATCTTTTTTGCAATCAACCTTGAAATGAACACATTTCATTTGAAAAGGCATAAGATTCATAATGAAAAGACGTTTAAACTCCATATTTTCCTCTAATCCAGGGACAGTTTTTCCCCCGGAGTAGACCGAGATTAGCCTGTCGTAGAATGACAGGGGATTTTCCCACTTATCCTGACGGACGTTCCTAGCAGCTAAGTAATTAGCATACGATGAAGCAGATTCCCCCACTTTGCAGGAAGCACGGGCAGGAATCCCAAGGCCCCCATCCATCCATCTAGGATACACAGAACAAGAGGCCCCCTCAGGTGGTTCACCTGATCGAACGTCCATCTTTGTACTGATGTTCTGTGAAAAATCAAGTAAAGCGGGTCTCATTTCGCAGCTTGCAAATATGCAAAGTGTATGAGCTGCTCAGAAAACATCCAAGATGTTAAATGAAATAAAAATCAGTGATGTTTAGTAATTTGTCGACCTGTGACAAGGTCAAACAAAAACGGCTGTCGTTGTGAGATTTTTTTGAAAACCAAAACAAAGGACGCCTCATGTGTGTTATTTTAAACTCGCAGTTTAAAACAAAACAGGGACAGAGAGCCAGTTTTGCACAGAATTAAAGATAAACTGTTAAGTTTTATCTAAAAACATACATGTCTGTATTAAATCTGTGTAACTGTTCTGCCATCAACATTTGATTATATGTGAAAATCAAATTAAAGTGTGCTGTGAGTACAATATTCTCAAAATGTTTCCCGTTTAAAACAGGAACATTTAACATGTACACATTACAGGAAGACTGCGTCTTCTAATGTAACCAGCAGGGGTCACAGCGCTGGAAGTGAGTTTATCACAGCGACTGTAATTTCTCTATCTGACCGCTATAGAGGCGCTGTTATCACCAGTGAGCGCAGCCGTAGCTTTCAGCCCACACAGACATCAATCAGACAGATCTAAAGCGTAACGTGATAAGCTCTAGAACCCAGGCTCACAAAAACGAAATCATGTGAGCAAAATCGGTTGAACTGTGAAACCTTTTAAACTGCGTTTAAAAGAAATAAGGTCGGTCCTCATAAAACCGGCAAAATCGGTGTCACGTGACCTGGTCACATGGCGATCGGCAGTGTCAGAGCAACCGACTCAATCCACCCATTAAAATCTCAAAAACACCGCGTTTAAACAGTCTTTTCAATGACAGTAATGGACAAACAAGCACGGAAACTCGTCTGGGACAAGCAGCTGTGAAGTGAAAGTTGACGAGGAGCGGGCTTCACCCACTGCGCAAGCGTCAACACTTACAGCGTAATCGACCAATCACAGCGAAGACAGAACTGTAGTTCTAAAACCCAAGTGTTCATGGGAAATTGTGTCTTCCAAACCTAACGCCGCCCACGCGCGACGTGCCGCTCGAGCGGTGCGTTCACGGACCTGCGGTCTCTTGAACTCTAGCGAGGAACGGACTTTTCAACGTTCTAAAACAGTCATAAATATCGCAAAACACTGCGGTAAAGCCAGTCTTCGACGATATCACGTGCATAGAACTCAAACAACACAAATAAACCGTCAGAGATGTGTACAAAAATGAATCTGACAATCAGAGTCTCCAGAAACCAACGTTCTTGAACGCGACACACAATGGACCAATCACAGCGTTTTAAGCAGCCATCTTGTCCCTGTAGTTAGCTCGACCCAAAATACTGGACTCTCTTTNCCAAAGTACTGGACTCTCTTTCACAAAATAAACGACTTTTACACCGCAGAAAAATTCTGTTAACGAGCACAACACATCCAAGCTAACTCTCACGCCCCCAGGGGAGGCAGCACCCTAACTGTGTACAACAACGGACTTTACGTCAAACGGAACCGGATCTCGGTCCGGCCCAAAGCGGAGTGGGTTTTCCCGAACCTCGGCAAACACGTTGTAACAGATTAGGTAAAAATGGAGCAGCAAAGAGTGAAACAGACGTTTAACAGTAAATCGCAGATGTAAGAAAATGAAGCAGTGTGACTCGGCGGTCACAAAATGAAAAAATGCATGCAGCCTCGCGACACGTAATGAAACGTCTCACAAAAACAAACATTCATTCATCCGCAGCTCCAAAACACACGTTCAAAAGTGAAAGAAAAGAACAATTCTAACGGGAAAACGCACCAGACAATGCCACTATGAGCAATTTCTGAGACACACTCACCAGCCAAAACCACTCTATAAGCCCACAACAGGATGCAAACTAATGCCAACACGTTACGAGCACTTAGGCTACAAAAACAACTTAATAAACGTTCCAGTAACTCGGACGAGCCACCAATTGTAATAGAATAATGCGGTTCGTAAGGTATTTAAACACTTACTGAGCCATCATTATTGTAGATGCGCAGTTTAGCAGACTTTAATCTTGCACAAACTGCCACCAAAGTGCGAGTTCTTCCTTTTTCCGATACTAAATTGTTTTTACTGTGATTAGCCAGAAATGTAACTTCACAGGAGACTTCAATTTATATTGGTCTACCAAAAAAATAGACCTTTTATTGAAACTATCACAAGAATTACATTAAACATTTGTATCGATATTAGCTCTGATTTAATAACTACGTTGACAAGAATTCAAATTAAAACAAACAGACAGTTTAAACTTAACTGTTGGCACATTACTTGACAGATTAATAGCTTATGAAAAATAAGAAATAGGAGGAAGGAGTACTGGAAGCTAAGTTAAGCTAAAGTTGTTTACTTTGAACCAGACTGGGTGACACTTTTCCCACACGAGTAGACTGCTGGGCTCCCGCACGTTCAACCACACCACGGCTCGTTACCTGTTGAAGGTTCGTCTCTTGGAGACAAGAGTGGAGAAGTTTGTGGACACACACGTGGATGGGTTTGTCCACCGGCCGTCCAGTCGGGACTTCAGCGTGTGTGGCTGATTCACGATACGATTGAAGCTCGCCTCCCTCGGCAGGAAACAACGGTCAAGCGCACAGACTGACTTTCAAAATAAAACTTTAGAAAACAAATTCTTCCAGAAAATGAGTGAACGGATCAAAGTAAGGCTTTACTATGATCCCAGCTGAGACGTGGGTCGTTGACACATGACCGGGCCGTCTCCAGCTTTTCCAGAGGAGAGAGCAGGTTGACAGTTCGTTCTCCTCGAAACTCTAAAAACAAATGCAGGAAGTGCCCATTTATAGGGAGGCGGGATCTGACCCACCTCCTTAATAACTATTGGCTGGTTTTAACAAAATAAAAGATGGAAGTTTAATTCCATAGGCAGAAAGACTCTTGACGGACAACAGGAAAACTGTTTACATAAACGACCAGGTGGACAGTCCTGTTGAGTCTAGCTTGAAGACAAAACAAGAGAAGGAAGAGAACAGCTCTTACCCTGACTTCTGCCTTAGCGACAGAGTCTGCTTGCTTTTGCAGAAATAAAACCAGCAGAAGGTCACAGTCATGCAAGTAACAGATCATCATTAAAAATGACAAAAATATACTGTAGATCAATTCTGAATTAACACACATTAAAGAGAAAGTTCAATCTGATTAATTAGTGTCCATTAATTCATAATAATTGTAAAAAATATAAGTGTCCATTTGTCTCCTTGAGGGCCTCAAGAAGGTGTAACACTGAGAGTTCCAGAGAGATGCAGAGAGGCCCACATCCCATACGGACATGAGGTTGCTATATCACTACATTTGTATACTGTAAAGTAAGTTTGATCATGTTTTTATTTGTATATATCTGGTGTATCCATTTGTATATAACTATCATCAATAAAACATGGTTCATCTTCACCTTGTTTGAGGCATCGGTGTGAAGAGAGAATATGAGTGGGCTGCTTCCACTTTTCAATTTATGGACCACTTCTTCTATCATATTTTGTTATCATTATTGTAGTAATACAAGTTCATAATATAAATAGAATTAAGCTTTTTTTTTGTACCGGTTCTCTTAAATATTCCTAATATTAAAGGTCCTAATGCACCTTAGCATATATAGCATTTCACCATATAAATGTACCTTAAATGTTGCAATGTTAATAGGAGCTAGTTACTTGCAAGAGGATTTGTTTTCATTCTCCAGATCAATACAGGGTTAAGAAATAATAAAACACCATCAGTGACATTATATACAATTATTAATGTTTGATTATTTTTTTATAAGCAAATTGAAATAAATGTAGCCATCAGAGTCCAATACAATAACCAGGCAGCTAGCGCTAGCATGTTAACTCCACAAACAAAGAAAGAAAGAAAAAACTCACCAGTTCCCACTTGCAGTCAGCTGAAGGCTTTTTTCACAGAGCCATCTAAAATTTGAGAGGCATATCAGTCAGAAATGGCAAATAGATATTAGATAAAGGGCTTTCCATGATTTAAAAGCTACCTGAGCCAGCCTGCTTGAGTCACTGCACGGCTCTGTAATCCCAGACAAAAAAAAAAAAGATGGACCAGAAGCACATGATGTGTAGGTTCAGCTCACGTTGGACATGTCTAAGGCGTAGAAAAATGCGCCCAGCATCATCCCATTGTTTTGTAACGTCGTGGAATCACTGTGCATGCGCCATTTACAACGAGAGTCTATGGATAAGATCCATGCGCCCCCAAAACAGGAAATACGTCACCAATCAGAAAACGTTTTTTGAAACAAACAATATAACTCATCATTACTCATAAAATATTTATCCTACTCAACTAAAAACATATATGCTTGTATTTTGAAATATTTTTATTTTATTACTTCATTTAAAAAAAAAAAATTTAAGTCTTCAATGTAAAATGGTTAATAGCTGCAGAAGTTCCAGTGGGGCGGCGCCCTAGCGCCCCCTATTGTCCGGCCGCCCTTGTTAAATATGCAACATAAACGTAACTACATAGAGCTGTAATTTCTTTTTTTTTTTTTCCATTTATAGATGGCCTCCCTTCACACCTTATAGCCATCCTCTCACTCCAATATGTATTTTTTTTTATTTTTATTTTTATTTTATTTATTTTTTTTATTTTTTTTTTTTTTTTTTTTTTTTTAATAGAGAGAAAGAAAGAAAAGAGAAAGTGAGACAACAAAACAAAACAAAACAACAAAACAACAATTGTCCACAGAAAGAGCACAAGGCAAACACACCAAACCTCCGTCCACAATCCTGCAAAGCACATGACAGAACACAACAACGAAACATACAAGCATAAAGACTGATAATATTCATGACCTTGCAAATATTTCTATAAATACACATACCCATACCTACAAATATATATACAATATACATACATATATATTTATATTCATTTATATACCCATCTACATACATCTACTATACATCCCTGCATCCATTTGTGTGTGGTTGTGAGCATGCATAAGTGAATGAGGTTCCTCCAATAGAACATTTAGTAGCGACTGTGAAGCATCAGAGACCCGTCCCCCCAAAGCCCGAGACAGACGAAGGGGCGATCAAAGCCCAAGACCCCAGGAAGGACCCCGAGCCCAGAGTCCCCAGGACCACCCGAACAGGACGAGCCACTCGTCCACTCCCCAGATCCGACCAAGTGGAAGAACCGGACGAACCCCACCAGGGACCACACACAATGACCCCCCGGGGTCAACAGCGACAATACACAGGCCCCCGCCGGAGCCCGCTGCACCGACGTAGCCCCAGGGCCGGTCACCGAGGCTCGGGCACCGGGGACGCCCATCCCTCAGGTCCAGACCTGACAGGACCAGAGGACCCGAGCCCCACCAGGCAGCCACCAGGCCGAGCTGACAAACGCCCAAGCGCCCAGCCCCAGATAGTGAGGGCCCCAAGCACGCCCGTAGGCAGAGGAACACCCACCAGGGGGCCACGTGGCAGGAGCGCGACACTGGGTAGCCTCAGAAGTATCAGAGAGGGGGCAGTCCAAGTCCCAGCCTGACACTTAAACATTCATACACAGACACACTCATTCAGACCCACCCTCATCCTCACCCTCAGTCACAGAAAGACAAACAATAACGACACGCTCCATTCATAATCCCGATGCACACTCTATACCCCCTAGGTCCAAGACATGTACCTGCTACCTACATGGGGCAGCCCACATCCAAACCCAGAAGAGCTGTAATTTCTAACCCAGAGCCCGACCCGAATCCGAGCCGGGGCATGTGCTTAGTGTGGTCCTGGCTGGTCATTTTGATGCGGTTTTACAAATCATAGCACAAAGAAAACTAAATAAAATGCACAATATAAAATTGTGTTAATCTACTTTTTGAGGAGGAAGCAGGTTCGACCGGCCGGTGATTAAAAAAGTTGTGTTAAGCTCAGATGGACAACCTGTCACCGGCTGCACACGTCTGCTGAACCACCTGTTAGAAATGGACTTGCGACCTGTCCAGGGTGTCCCCCGCCTCTCGCACAGTGACTGCTGGACATGGACACCAGCGACCCCTGACCCGAAAAGGAAGAAGCGGGTGAGGATGGATGGCTGGATGCATGGCTGGATGGACAGATTTATTTATTTGCTAATCACCGGCCGCGTGCGTCTCCTTCGGTGCTGTGAAGATGAACTTAAGCTGATTCTGTATCCAAAAAATATTTCCAAGAAAATGGATCCAAAAAGTACCAGTCCTTGTACCCAGACTGTCCAACACACTGATGAGGGTTATCATAGATATCTTATATAGAACACTAGATACCCCATGGACTGCTCTCGCCTATTGGAGCCGACAAGATTTCAGGCGGCCATCTTGGGGATGTCCACCGCTCCACTCAGCCTTATATATTTGACAGGCACAATAAAGTATCAGCGCATTTAATCAATCATAACACGCTGAATAGTAATCCCATTGTCACTTATTTAAATTTTAGGCATACAGCAATTAAAACTGCATGTATAGGAACATATAGTTTAGCATATTTAAATAATTTTGGTGGAATATAATACTTTAATGTACATGTTTAACAAGATGCAATCAAAGAAGCAATTTATTCACACACACATTTTGTATACATATTCAGATACTGTAATTATATTTATATATATATATATATATATATATATATATATATATATATATATATATATATACATATTCAGATAAGCATATATATAACTATATATATAACTACTGTATATATATAACTATATATACAGTATAACTATATA
>JBBPBX010091336.1:0-13952 GCA_038048925.1 Garcialebias charrua
ATATGTATATATATATGTATATGTATATATATATGTATATATATATATATGTATATATATATATATATATATATATATATATATATGTATATATATATATATATATATATATATGTATATATATGTATATATATGTATATATATATATATATGTATATGTATATATCCATCCATCCATCCATCTTCTTCCGCTTATCCGGGGTCGGGTCGCGGGGGTAGCAGCCTAAGTAGGGAGGCCCAGACTTCCCTCTCCCCAGCCACTTGGAGCAGCTCCTCCGGGGGAATCCCAAGGCGTTCCCAGGCCAGCCGAGAAACATAGTCCCTCCAGCGCGTCCTGGGTCTTCCTCTGGGTCTCCTCCCGGTGGGACATGCCCGGAACACCTCACCAGGGAGGCGTCCAGGAGGCATCCTAACCAGATGCCCGAGCCACCTCAACTGGCTCCTCTCGATGTGGAGAAGCAGCGGCTCTACTCCGAGTCCCTCCCGGATGACTGAGCTTCTCACCCTATCTCTAAGGGAGAGTCCAGCCACCCTGCGGAGAAAACTCATTTCAGCCGCTTGTATCCGAGATCTTGTTCTTTCGGTCATAACCCAAAGCTCATGACCATAGATGAGGGTGGGAACGTAGATCGATCGGTAAATTGAGAGCTTTGCCTTTTGACTCAGCTCTCTCTTCACCACGACAGACCGGTACAGCGCCCGCTTCACTGCGGACGCTGCACCTATCCGCCTATCGATCTCACGCTCCAGTTTTCCCTCATTCGTGAACAAGATCCCGAGATACTTAAACTCCTCCACTTGGGGCAGGACCTCCTCCCCGACCCGGAGAGGGCATGCTACCCTTTTCCGGCTCAAGACCATGGCCTCGGATTTGGAGGAACTGATCCTCATCCCGGCCGCATCACACTCGGCTGCAAACCGCTCCAGTGAAAGCTGTAAATCACGAACTGATGAAGCCAATAGGACCACATCATCTGCAAAAAACAGAGAAGCGATTCTAAGGTCACCAAAACGGATCCTCTCAACACCTTGGCTGCGCCTAGAAATTCTGTCCATAAAAGTTATGAACAGAATCGGTGACAAAGGGCAACCTTGGCGGAGTCCAACTCTCACCGGAAACGAGCCTGACTTACTGCCGGCAATGCGGACCAAGCTCTGACACCGGTCGTACAGGGACCTAACAGCCCTTATCAAAGGGCCTGGTACCCCATACTCCCGGAGTACCCCCCACAGAACCCCCCGAGGGACGCGGTCGAATGCCTTCTCCAAGTCCACAAAGCACATGTAAACTGGTTGGGCAAACTCCCACGCACCCTCCAGGACCCTGCTGAGGGTGTAGAGCTGGTCCAGTGTTCCACGACCAGGACGAAAACCACACTGCTCCTCCTGAATCCGAGGTTCGACTATCCGACGGACCCTCCTCTCCAGAACCCCTGAATAGACCTTACCAGGGAGGCTTAAGAGTGTGATCCCCCTATAGTTGGAACACACCCTACGGTCCCCCTTTTTAAATAGGGGAACCACCACCCCAGTCTGCCAATCCAAGGGAACTGCCCCCGATGTCCACGCGATATTGCAGAGTCGCGTAAGCCAACACAACCCTACAACATCCAGAGCCCTAAGGAACTCCGGGCGAATCTCATCCACCCCCGGAGCCTTGCCACCGCGGAGCTTTTTAACCACCTCGGCGACCTCAGCACCAGAGATCGGAGAACCCGACCCAAAGTCCCCAGGCTCTGCTTCCTCAGTGGAAGACGTGCCAGTAGGATTGAGGAGGTCTTCGAAGTATTCCGCCCACCGACTCACAACATCCCGAGTTGAGGTCAGCAGCACGCCACCTCCACCATAAATGGTGTTGGTCTCGTACCTCTTTCCCCCCCTGAGACGCCGGATGGTGGACCAGAATCGCCTCGAAGCCGTACGGAAGTCATTCTCCATGGCCTCTCCGAACTCCTCCCACGCCCGAGTTTTTGCCTCAGCAACCACCCGAGCCGCATGCCGCTTGGACTGCCGGTACCTATCAGCTGCTTCCGGGGTCCCACAAGCCAAAAAGGCCCAATAGGACTCCTTCTTCAGCCTGACAGCATCCCTCACTGCCGGTGTCCACCACCGGGTTCGAGGGTTGCCACCTCGACAGGCACCAACAACCTTGCGGCCACAGCTCCGATAAGCTGCCTCGACAATAGAGGCGCGGAACACGGCCCACTCGGACTCCATGTCCCCCGCCTCCCTCGGAACGTGTTCAAAGCTCTCCCGGAGGTGGGAGTTAAAGCTCCGTCTTACGGGAGACTCTGCCAGACGTTCCCAGCAGACCCTCACGATACGTTTGGGTCTGCCAGGTCTGACCGGCATCCTCCCCCACCATCGGAGCCAACTCACCACCAGGTAGTGGTCAGTAGACAGCTCCGCCCCTCTCCTCACCCGAGTGTCCAAGACATGCGGCCGCAGATCAGATGAGACGACAACAAAGTCGATCATCGAACTGCGACCTAGGGTGTCCTGGTGCCAAGAGCACATATGGACACCCTTATGCTTAAACATGGTGTTCGTTATGGACAATCCATGACGAGCACAGAAGTCCAATAACAGAACACCACTCTGGTTCAGATCAGGGGGGCCGTTCCTCCCAACCACACCCCTCCAGGTCTCACTGTCATTGCCCACGTGAGCGTTGAAGTCCCCCAGTAGAACAAGGGAGTCCCCAGGAGGCGCACTCTCCAATACCCCCTCCAAGGACTCCAAAAAGGGTGGGTAGTCTGAGCTGCCGTTTGGTGCATAGGCACAAACAACAGTCAGAGCCCGTCCCCCCACACGTAGGCGAAGGGAGGCTACCCTCTCGTTCACCGGGGTGAACCCCAACGTACAGGCACCAAGATGGGGGGCAACCAGTATGCCCACTCCTGCTCGGCGCCTCTCACCAGGGGCAACTCCAGAGTGGAAGAGTGTCCAACCCCTCTCAAGGAAACTGGTTCCAGAGCCAGAGCCATGCGTTGAGGTGAGTCCGACTATTTCTAGTCGGAACCTCTCAACCTCACACACTAGCTCAGGCTCCTTCCCCACCAGAGAGGTGACATTCCATGTCCCAATGGCCAGCTTCTGTAGCCGAGGATCAGACCGCCAGGGTCCCCGCCCTCGGCCACCACCCATCTCACATTGCACCCGACCCCTTTGGCCCCTCCCACAGGTGGTGAGCCCATGGGAAGGGGGACCCACGTCTCCTCTTCGGGCTGTGCCCGGCCGGGCTCCATGGGTAAAAGCCCGGCCACCAGGCGCTCGCCAGCGTGCCCCACCTCCGGGCCTGGCTCCAGAGTGGGGCCCCGGTGACCCGCGTCCGGGCGAGGGAAAACTTAGTCCATTAATTGTACTCATATAAAACATGTGAAATATAATACTGCAGTTTCAAATTCCTCCAACTTCTCCAACTGGGCCATCGTCACAGTCCTGTGAGGTCACCGCTCACGGTGTCAGCAGTCATTCAGGTGTGAGGCTTGTTTCACAAAACGTCCTTACCTGCCTCCTCAGCATCCATCAAAACCAATGAGATGTTTAAAGGTGGTGTGACATGATGTTGGAACTATGCATAAAGTGCCCCTGATGCATGCTAAATAATCCAGGTAGAAAAATCCTAACACTGTGACAGTAACACTGTGAGAGGGTGCTATTTATAAGACTGAACTGAACACAGCACCTCAGACTGAGGAAGTCTTTCGGACAAAAGACGAAACGTTTCTACAAATTTTTTTTTTTGCTTTGTTTTGTTTTGTTATTTTTTTGACTGTCCAGAGGACCAGACTTAGCTTTTTTAGATATGCATAAAGTGGCACAACATATACTCAGCTTAGATTTTTTTTTGTACACAGATGCGTCGAATAATTAATATAGAAATGTATTTTTTAATAAAATAGTTCTCTGCAGTGCGTCACAGTTTTCGGGTGGAGAAAGGATGGGTCAAACGCTGACGCATTTTTATGACGCAATGGCTAGAACACACCTTGTAAATAACAAATAGCAGTGAATATATAAACCGAGGAATTAAGCAATTTAAGTGAAGATTTGAGCGACTTGTCTTCAGTTTGGGAAGCCGAAGTTAGTTCGAATGATGAACAACAAACAGCTGGTTCTAATGTAGGTCTGCACCCGTATTTATTTGAGCCTTACCGTTCAGAAGCGAGGGGGGCAGCTTTGTTTTGTCCATTCTTGACTAAGTTTTTCATCTTTTGGGAAAGTGAAAAGGCTCACTTGTTCACTGTCGATATTAGAACACCCAAATGCGACACAACGTACCGGCATATTTCAAGTTATACAACAACAAAAATAGGCGATCTTGAACACAATGACACTGCTTGCTAATAGCAGCCCGCAGGCTCAACTTCTAGTCCCTACATCACAGATGTCACATGCGGAAGTACCCGGATGTCCCGTGACGAAACACGGCGCCAATTTTAAAATCACTTTTGAAACAAATTTTCATTGATTTATCATTTTGCTTGTAAAAACGAACATAGTTGAATGATGCAACATATACAGTATATGTTGTGCCACTTTATGCATAGTTCTAACATCAAGTCACAACACCTTTAAAGCACTGTTTACAGTTGCATGATGAGCCAGACGGACACATGTGCTGCTGCGTGCAGCTCCTTCAAGACTTTTCATGGAACATGGGAACAACTTTCTGTCTGTGCTTAAACACTGGATCATACCGGTTTTGTGCTCTCACTTTGTCTTCATGGTATCTGGTGCAAATTGGATTTTCACTTTTTTAATTGCGCACCAGTTTTTCACTGTGTGCCGTTTTGTCACGCTGCAAACTGAACACACACTTTATTTAGATATTTAGATTTGAAGCTCTCGGCCCTGACCTCCCTAAATGGTTTTAAAAATCTTTTGGAAACCTGGCAAAAACCATTGCAGATATGTTCCTGTTTTTGATTTTGTACATCTACCTTGTGGTGTTTTGCTAGTTTTGATACTTTGCATTTCACTTTCTATTTCTCTCCTACGTTTTTTTTTCTTCTGTTGTTTGTTGTTTAAGGAAATTCTACCATTGCTGTTCATCATTCTTTAGTTTGTAGCAGGTCGATTTTGTAAATGAGCCCTCGAGGCTCAATGAGATTTACCTGACTAAATAAAGGTTGAATGAATTGAATGAATGAATTTGTTTATTTATAATCTTTGGCACAGCCAAGTGATTCATTTCCAAACGGAGCTCAGAATCAATTTTTTTATTTTTTTTAGAAGATGATTTTGTTCCATACTTAATTTTATACAAACATTTATTCTGACTGATGAGTGAACATGAAAGAGTTGGAAGTTCAATTCAACAATTCAGTTTATTTCTATAGCACCAAGTCAAAACAGAAGTCATTTCAGGGAACAGAACAGAAACATTCATATATAAAAATAATAATTTAACATTATTTATGTGAGGAGCAGACTGGTTTGAATTTCAATCCATCACAGAACTCTCATCTTGAGCAAGCATGAAGGTGACAGTAGAAAGAAAAACTTCCTCATGAGGAAGAAACCTTTAGCAGAACCAGGCTCAGGACAAGGGTCATCTGCTTCAACTGGGTGGGTTGGGTAGGAACAGATACACAATGGCAGGTCAAGAATCATATGTTAAGATAGAAATAGTATCAAATGAAAAATATTCACTTTTAACAATTCATTTAAGAAACATAGTCAATTTGTCCTCCAGTAGTCTAAAGGCCCCCACACACTTGGGTGTACTGTGTGTACTCCGTGAACTGTGCGGACTCTGCGCATACTGTCCGCAGACGGTTCAGACTTCATGCTCGAGTGTACAGATTGCCTAAAATTCTCTTGTGACAAATTCCTTAATTTCTCACAATTTCAGCCATGGCGTCAACGGACGGGAAGGAAGAGATCACTTGAAGAAAAAAGAAAAGAAAAGCAGGTGGTACATAAGGCCATTAAACCAGATGAGAGATGAAGAAGGGGTATTTAATACACTGATGAAGAACATGAAGACGATGGACAGCGAGAAACATTTAGAATATTTTCGAATGGATTCTAGTTTTATGAGCTAGTTGGGCGTTTTATCACCAGAGCAGCCACTGCACACCTGTCAGCGCTGCACAGAGAGCCGGAGACACGCTTTGGTCGGTGTCACATCAAGTGGCGGCTGGCCATTTTTTTCAGGGGGGGCATCTAGTGGTCATAAAAAGGTACTACCTTAGAATAGTGCTGGACGATAATTCAATAACGATAAATATCGCGATATACTTTTATTCAATAACGATGATATGAAGTTTAAGCATATTTTCGATATTTCGATAGGATTTTACAACTTTTCACTGACGTTTTTCTCTTTCTGTTCGGGTTGGAGCGGCTGCTTCAACAACGCGCCCGGACAGAAAAGGCTGTGACACAAAACGTGCGTGGTGACGTCGTTGTTACGCAGCGCTCACTCCAGCAGCAGACGTTAGCGGTAGCAGGCTAAAAGCTAAGCTAGTCTCCAAAGCGTGTTGTTTTCGCTTCAAAACGAGTCAAACGAGTGCTCATGACCGTCAGAATGTGACTGAACAAAGTTTCACAAGCGAAGAGAAAGCAGACGACATCACTGATGAGAGGAAAGACTAATTCGTCGGTGTGGACGTAGTTCGGTTTTGTTAAACTGCAGGCTTCTTCTGCAGCGAGTCCTACTCGGTTTGTTTATTTTTCAAAACGTGACGGAGAGTCGTTCTAACTAGCTGTGGAAACATCTACTTGTTTAATCTGAAGAGTTTCCACTCGATAGAATATGATGAGAGTCAGAAGATGAAGAATAAAGTTTGAGCCAACGTTTCCCTGAAACTACGACGTAAACAAACAGCCCCAGCGCGACATGTTTTTTTTTATTGAAAATAAAACAGATTCATCAGAATAAAAAGAAAGAAAAACACTGAATGAAAAGGTGCAGAAAGACGAAAATAGTGTTATAATATCTGCCCCTTGTTTAAAAAATACAAAATAACTACAAACAACAACCTTCACTTCACCTGCACCACACCTTCCCAACAACTTTGATTTAATCATCTTTTAAAACATATAAATAGTTTTATAAATGTTTATGATGATATCAAGTCAACACAATCCTGTTTCCTGATTTACAACTCAGCTCCTTCACACTAGTTCTAAATGAAGATTTTACAAACATTTACATTCCCTTCAGGGTTTAATAACTTTTTAAACAAAATGTAATTGAATATTTGGGGGTAATATTTTTTTTAGTTTTATACATGACTTGTAAAATACTATGTTCAACCAAATCATAACATTTTAATAATTTCAATTGATGAAATAATATATTTGTTGGGTGACCATAGCACTTCCTAATAATAATTCTTACAGCTCTTTTTAGTAAAATAAAAATAGGATTTGTAAAAGTTTTGCATGCTTTTCCCCAAACTTCAATACAACAGATTAAATATGGAACAATCATTACATTATACAATATATTCAAAACTTTGTCATTCAAAAACTATTTTACTTTATACAATAATGTAATTGATTTTGTTATTTTTATTCTTAAGTAATTTCCATGAGATTTCCATGTCAGCTTCTCATCAATAACGACACCCAAAAGTTTTATTTAATTAACTATGAATTTCAATGCTGTAAATTTTAAAGTTCTTGTTTAAAGTTAAAACTATTAATATTGACACAGTTGAGAATTTTATGCCAAGAAAGTTCATGCTCAATAATCCAGGTACCAAATCCAATAATTCTCAGTTGGGTCATCTGGAAACTGGATGGAGGATGGAGGGTGAAACGTTTCTATAAAAAAACTGTCCATGACCCGACAGAATTATTGGGTTGAGAATTTTATGTTTATTTGATGGTGATTTCCATCTTTTTGGAGGCTAAATACAAATACAAGGTGAACATCAATTTATTTGTATAGTTTATAGGTTTTTTTAGGCTTTTATATTGTTTATATCGATATCGAATTATATCGATATCGACCGAAATTAAGAACTATATCGTGATAAAAATTTTGGCCATATCGTCCAGCCCTACCTTAGAAGAGAAAAACCACACTTCTTTTTAAAATTGATACACAATTATATTTGTGCGTGAATAAATCCAATCAGCTTCTTAGACATGTTTTAAAGACAAAAAATTTTTTGGGTGACCCTAAATTTTCTGATTTTGAACACAGACAAGACTGAGGTTTTAGTTTTTGGACCTGAGCATCTTAGGAATTTTTTTTTTTTAGTCTTTCACCCTACTTAGATGGCATTAATCTGGCCTCCAGTTCTAATGTTAAAAATCTTGGTGCCATTTTTGATCAGGACATGTATTTTACTCCCCCCATTAAAAAATGTTACTAGAACCGCCTTCTTCCACCTGCATAATATCACTAAAATTAGAAACCTCTTGTCTAAAAATGATGCAGAAAAACTGGTTCATGCATTTGTCACATCTAGACTGGACTATTGCAATGGTTTGTTATCTGTGTCCAAATACTTATTCAAAACGTATAAAAAAAAATAAAAAATGGTACTAAACCCTTGGCTTATGGAAAATTATTGCTCTTTTTTGTAGTATTCAGAGTTTATTGTTGTTCGCACCACATGTGGTGGAACTAAACTATATACACAGGGTCCCAGTTACATCCAACAATAAAATGTAAAAGAAAAACTGTAATAAAATCCAAGATGTGAACTAAGAAAAATGATAACTAAAAATGACACTGAGCTTGGACTTTGTTAAACAAATACACACTAAGCACTAGTAGTACAAAAATAGGCCGAACAGCAGCACGAACATGAGTCTGTGAGCAGATTGTTAATGCCTGTAGTAGTTTTGTAATTTTTATTAATAATAAAAATTAAAAAACTTTACAAAGCTACAAAAAATCCTAATAATTTAGATAATCACTGTGAAGAAATCACATCATGCTGCTGATTTATTTCACGCTGCTGTGTTCATTCATACTCATCTGCTCACACAGACTCATGTTCGTCCTGTTGTTCGGTGTATTGTTTTTTTACTACTAGTGCTTAATGTACTTTTAGTTATTGTCTTACTTAGTTCATATCTTAGATCTTATTACTGTTTTTCTTTTGCATTTTATACTTTTATTGGATGTAACTGGGACCCTGTGTACTGGGTTGCCAGCTCAGAAAAAATTATTATCCAAACTATCAAAAAATAAACAAGGGGCACGTCATGGCAGGGCAGGCCGACCCCATTACCTTCACCCCTACCAGCGTGATGATTCACTCCTCCCTCCCCCTCTGCTTTTCTTGCTCTAAAATGAACCTGAATTTAATTGGATGCATGTTTTTGAATGATAAAAATATGCGTAGAACATTAATTATTACACAATTTAATAATTTATTTTGAGTTTAAATAAAATTACCAGGCTAAAATATTTCTAAAAATAGTTTATATTTCTTAAACGTTCTTTTGTTCTGCTTATCTTGAAACAGTATTAACAGAAAACAATAACAACATTTGTTTAATAATGCATTTAGTGTAAACAGAAAGTTTGTAGGAAATTTGTAAACAAACACATTGTGCTTCAAAAGTCATGAGTTTCTATGTGTAGCAAAAAAGAACTTGCGAACTAAAAAGGACAATGCTCCATCATGTGGAGTCAACATGTTTCTTCCATTTGTATTTGTGTAGAGCTCGTGCTGCAGTAAGGAGTGGTTTGTTTTTCAGAGCCTAAGAGTAAAACTCTGAGCAAGACATTTCATCATTTAGATTGACAATGAGCTCATTTCTAATTAGTTCAGAAGAACATTTGTTTCGCACATCAGTCCACTTATTTTTCATGAGAGAAATCATTTCCACAAATCCAGTGGAAGATGGGATGAAGACAAAGGATACAACAGCTGGATGTTGGGGAGGTCAGCTGCTTGAAGACTTGATCCACCTCTCTGCTGTTTCCTTGGACTGCCACCTTCTCCTGAGCTTCTGTGGTGAGGTGCTGCAGTCACACGTTCCTCATGAAGCTCATCCATAGACATGCTTAGTCTGCCAAAAGGAGTTAAAAGTTTTATGATCTGAGTTTACCAGAGGCACATAGGTCATGTACAGTGGTAAATAAATGGGAACAAATACAGTACTTGATTATCTTTAAATTTTTGCATCATATCCTAAGTACCTTTTAAAATTACTTTAAAGGTTCAGTCTGCAGTTTCTGTAGAACTGCAGCACTTAGAAAAAATTTCAACAGGCAAAGCATTCTGATCCCTCCCCCTCAGAGCCATATATGGCTCTGCCCCCTTGTGGTCTGTTCAAATTCAAATTCAAGCTCTGTTTTTATTGGCTGATTCAAATTCAAGCTCTGTTTTTATTGGCTGGTTACAAACTCTGTTTTTACTGGCTGGAAAACGGCGGGTCACTTTTTCTTTT
The DNA here is from genome assembly GCA_038048925.1 of Garcialebias charrua. Taxonomy (NCBI): domain Eukaryota; kingdom Metazoa; phylum Chordata; class Actinopteri; order Cyprinodontiformes; family Rivulidae; genus Garcialebias; species Garcialebias charrua. The sequence goes on from JBBPBX010091336.1 coordinate 10,375, forward strand.
TAGAAATGCTTATTTACCACCTGGAGAAGCAAGGGGACAATATATATATATATTTTTTTTTCAGAGATTACCTGGCTAACATCAGTCTGTCAGGAGATAGTGACAGAGTGAAGAAATATGTTTATAAAAAATGTTACATACTGCAGCTTTAATACATCATATACAGTATACTGTAAACTGTTTTTTTTAGATGTGTAGAAGTATGCATATGTTTGTATACTGTAAAGTAAGTTTGATCATGTATTTATTTGCATATATCAGATGTATCCATTTGTATATAACTATCATTAATAAAACATGGTTCATCTTCACCTTGTTTGAGACATCGGTGTGAAAACAGAATGGGAGTGGGCTGCTTCGACTTTTCAATTTTTGGACCACTTCTTCCGTTACATTTGGACACAGGACATCTTCAGGACATCGGTGACCACAGCCTCGGCCTTCGTCCTCCCACAGGACATCTTCAGGACATCGGTGACCCCAGCCTCAGCCTTCGTCCTCCCACAGGACATTTTCAGGACATCGGTGAGCACAGCCTCAGCCTTGGTCCTCCCACAGGACATCTTCAGGACATGGGTGAGCACAGCCTCAGCCTTCGTCTTCCGACAGGACATCTTCAGGACATGGGTGAGCACAGCCTCAGCCTTCGTCCTCCCACAGGACATCTTCAGGACATCGGTGAGCACAGCCTCAGCCTTGGTCCTCCCACAGGACATCTTCAGGACATGGGTGAGCACAGCCTCAGCCTTCGTCTTCCGACAGGACATCTTCAGGACATGGGTGAGCACAGCCTCAGCCTTCGTCTTCCCACAGGACATCTTCAGGACATGGGTGAGCACAACCTCAGCCTTCCTCCTCCCACAGAACATCTTGAGGACATGGGTGAGCACAGCCTCAACCTTCGTCCTCCCACAGGACATCTTGAGGACATGGGTGAGCACAGCCTCAACCTTCGTCCTCCCACAGGACATCTTCAGGACATGGGTGACCACAGCCTCAGCCTTTGTCCTCCCACAGGACATCTTCAGGACATAGGTGAGCACAACATCAGCCTTCGTCCTCCAACACATCTTCAGGTCATGGGTGAGCACAGCCTCAGCCTTCGTCCTCCGACAGGACATCTTCAGGACATCTGTGACCACAGCCTCGGCCTTCGTCCTCCCACAGGACATCTTCAGGACATGGGTGACCACAGCCTCAGCCTTCGTCCTCCTAAAGGACATCTTCAGGACATCGGTGAGCACAACCTCAGCCTTCGTCCTCCCACAGGACATCTTCAGGGCATCGGTGAGCACAACCTCGGCCTTCGTCATCCCACAGGACATCGGTAACCATAGCCTCGGCCTTCGTCCTCCCACAGGACATCTTCAGGACATGGGTGAGCACAGCCTCGGCCTTCGTCCTCCCACAGGACAACTTCAGGACATCGGTGACCACAGCCTCGGCCTTCGTCCTCCCACAGGACATCTTCAGGACATCGGTGACCACAGCCTCGGCCTTAGTCCTCCCACAGGACATCTTCAGGACATCGGTGACCACAGCCTCGGCCTTCGTCCTCCCATTGGACATCTTCAGGACATAGGTGAGCACATCCTCAGCCTTCGTCCTCCCACAGGACATCTTCAGGACATGGGTGAGCACAGCCTCAGCCTTTGTACTCCCACAGGACATCTTCAGGACATCTGTGACCAGAGCCTCGGCCTTTGTCCTCCCATAGGACATCTTCAGGACATCGGTGAGCACAACCTCAGCCTTCGTCCTCCCACAGGACATCTTCAGGACATGGGTGAGCACAGCCTCTGCCTTCGTCTTCCCATAGGACATCTTCAGGACATCGGTGACACAGCCTCTGCCTTCGTCTTCCCACAGGACATCTTCAGGACATGGGTGAGCACAGCCTCAGCCTTCGTCCTCCCACAGGACATCTTCAGGACATGGGTGAGCACAGCCTCAGCCTTCGTCCTCCCACAGGACATTTTCAGGACATGGGTGACCACAGCCTCAGCCTTCGTCCTCCCACAGGATATCTTCAGGACATCTGTGACCACAGCCTCGGCCTTCGTCCTCCCACAGGACATCTTCAGGACATGGGTGAGCACAGCCTCAGCCTTCGACCTCCCACAGGACATCTTCAGGACATCTGTGACCACAGCCTCGGCCTTCGTCCTCCCACAGGACATCTTCAGGACATGGGTGAGCACAGCCTCAGCCTTCGTCCTCCCACAGGACAACTTCAGGACATCGGTGACCACAGCCTCGGCCTTTGTCCTCCCACAGGACATCTTCAGGACATCGGTGACCACAGCCTTGGCCTTAGTCCTCCCACAGGACATCTTCAGGACATCGGTGACCACAGCCTCGGCCTTCGTCCTCCCATTGGACATCTTCAGGACATAGGTGAGCACATCCTCAGCCTTTGTCCTCCCACAGGACATCTTCAGGACATGGGTGAGCACAGCCTCAGCCTTTGTACTCCCACAGGACATCTTCAGGACATCTGTGACCAGAGCCTCGGCCTTTGTCCTCCCATAGGACATCTTCAGGACATCGGTGAGCACAACCTCAGCCTTCGTCCTCCCACAGGACATCTTCAGGACATGGGTGAGCACAGCCTCTGCCTTCGTCTTCCCATAGGACATCTTCAGGACATCGGTGACCACAGCCTCTGCCTTCGTCTTCCCACAGGACATCTTCAGGACATGGGTGAGTACAGCCTCAGCCTTCGTCCTCCCACAGGACATCTTCAGGACATGGGTGAGCACAACCTCAGCCTTCGTCCTCCCACAGGACATCTTCAGGACATGGGTGACCACAGCCTCTGCCTTCGTCCTCCCACAGGATATCTTCAGGACATAGGTGAGCACAACATCAGCCTTTGTCCTCCCACACATCTTCAGGTCATGGGTTAGCACAGCCTCAGTCTTCGTCCTCCCACAGGACATCTTCAGGACATCTGTGACCACAGCCTCGGCCTTCGTCCTCCCACAGGACATCTTCAGGACATGGGTGAGCACAGCCTCAGCCTTCGTCCTCCCACAGGACATCTTCAGGACCTCTTCAGGACATCGGTGACCACAGCCTTAGCATTCGTCCTCCCACTGGACTACTTCAGGACATGGGTGAGCACAGCCTCAGCCTTCGTCCTCCATCAGGACATCTTCAGGACGTGGGTGACCATAGCCTCAGCATTCGTCCTCCCACAGGACATCTTCAGGACATGGGTGAGCACAGCCTTAGCCTTTGTCCTTCCATAGGACATCTTCAGGACATGGGTGAGCACAGCCTCAGCCTTTGTCCTCCCACAGAGCGGGACCTACCCGCATTCAACTGTGGTCTTATGAATGACCCAAGGAGGATTAAAGCCAGACTGGTCTGTGCGGGAATAGCGCTGGTTTGACTTGTAAAAGGGGGTAATAAAAAGCCGAGCCGGCTTCATGAGAAAATAATAAACTTGTTCAGAAATGAAGCCGTACCGCGGCTCCAAATGAGGTGTGGAGCTGAGCTGAACTAGACCGCAACGTATTTATTGTGGGACAGACGTCAGACATGTACAAGTTATTTCCTCAGTAATAAATGTA
>JBBPBX010091338.1:0-13952 GCA_038048925.1 Garcialebias charrua
AGTTTGAATAATCTAGGGGGCGCTATGGAGTTATATGTTAAATCACAAAATCAATGTGTCCACAAGGGCTCACTGATGATGCACAATAAATCTGGTTCAGATCGGATGATGTATCACTGAGATATAACTATAGAAATAATGTAGGGGGCGCACTTGAGTTAAATGTTAGCCCACCATATCAATGTGTCCACAAGGGCTCACTGATGATGCACAATAAATCTGGTTCAGATCGGATGATGTATCACTGAGATATAACAGTTTGAATAATCTAGGGGGCGCTCTGGAGTCATATGTTAAACCACAATATCAATGTGTCCACAATGTCTCAATGATGATTCACAGTAAATCTGGTTCAGATCGGATGATGTATCACTGAGATATAACTATAGAAATAATGTAGGGGGCGCACTTGAGTCAAATGTTAGCCCACCTTATCAATGTGTCCACAAGGACTCACTGATGATGCACAATAAATCTGGTTCAGATCGGATGATGTCTCACTGAGATATAACAGTTTGAATAATCTAGGGGGCGCTCTGGAGTCACATGTTAAACCACAATATCAATGTGTCCACAAGGTCTCACTGATGATACACGATAAATCTGGTTCAGATCGGATGATGTCTCACTGAGATATAACAGTTTGAATAATCTAGGGGGCGCTATGGAGTTATATGTTAAACCACAATATCAATGTGTCCACAAGGGCTCACTGATTATTCACAATAAATTTGGTTCAGATCGGATGATGTATCACTGAGATATAACTATAGAAATAATGTAGGGGGCGCACTTGAGTCAAATTTAGCCCACCTTGTCAATGTGTCCACAAGGGCTCATTGATGATACACAATAAATCTGGTTCAGATCAGATGATGTCTCACTGAGATATAACAGTTTGAGTAATCTAGGGGGCGCTCTGGAGTCATATGTTAAACCACAATATCAATGTGTCCACAATGTCTCACTGATGATACACAATAAATCTGGTTCAGATCGGATGATGTATCACTGAGATATAACTGTAGTAATAATATAGGGGGCGCTATGGAGTAAAAATTTACATACCATTATCAATGTGTGTCGACGTGTTCACTGATAAAGCACAATAAATCTCGTACAGATCGGATAATGTATCACTGAGATATAACTGTAGTAATAATATAGGGGGCGCTGTGGAGTAAAAATTTACATACCATTATCAATGTGTGTAGAAGTGTTCACTGATGAATCACAATAAATCTCGTGCAGATCGGATAATGTATCACTAAGATATAACTGTAGTAATAATATAGGGGGCGCTATGGAGTAAAAATTTACATACCATTATCAATGTGTGTCGAAGTGTTCACTGATAAAGCACAATAAATCTTGTGCAGATCGGATAATGTATCACTAAGATATAACTGTAGTAATAATACAGGGGGCGCTATGGAGTAAAAATTTACATACCATTATCAATGTGTGTAGAAGTGTTCACTGATGAATCACAATAAATCTCGTGCAGATCGGATAATGTATCACTAAGATATAACTGTAGTAATAATATAGGGGGCGCTATAGAGTAAAAATTTACATAACATTATCAATGTGTGTCGAAGTGTTCACTGATAAAGCACAATAAATCTCGTGCAGATCGGATAATGTATCACTGAGATATAACTGTAGTAATAATATAGGGGGCGCTATGGAGTAAAAATTTACATAACATTATCAATGTGTGTCAAAGTGTTCACTGATGATGCACAATAAATCTGGTTCAGATCGGATGATGTATCACTGAGATATAACTATAGAAGTAATGTAGGGGGCGCACTTGAGTCAAATGTTTGCCCACCATATCAATGTGTCCACAAGGGCTCACTGATGATGCACAATAAATCTGGTTCAGATCGGATGATGTATCACTGAGATATAACAGTTTGAATAATCTAGGGGGCGCTCTGGAGTCATATGTTAGCCCACCATATCAATGTGTCCACAAGGGCTCACTGATGATGCACAATAAATCTAGTTCAGATCGGATAATGTATCACTGAGATATAACTATAGAAATAATGTAGGGGGCGCACTTGAGTCAAATGTTAGCCCACCATATCAATGTGTCCACAAGGGCTCACTGATGATGCACAATAAATCTGGTTCAGATCGGATGATGTATCACTGAGATATAACTATAGAAATAATGTAGGGGGCGCACTTGAGTCAAATGTTAGCCCACTATATCAATGTGTCCACAAGGGCTCACTGATGATGCACAATAAATCTGGTTCAGATCGGATGATGTATCACTGAGATACAACAGTTTGAATAATCTAGGGGGCGCTATGGAGGGTATTTGCTAATTAGCATAAACACCTGTTCAAGGGGTGGGTAATGATCGATCATAATGATTTTGGTACTCCTCAGATCAAATCTGTGGAGTTTAGAACCAAACGTATGGTGACGGCGTTACGTCTTACTTCGCCACGTCACCACGCCCACTTGCTCCACCCAAAACGAACAGTGCTGGAAAGCTTGTTACACCAACATGTCTTCGGTGACTGGATACAATGTCATCTCATCAGTTGATTTACGTTGTCTTTTTTATTAATTATTTTCTCCTGTCCTTCAGCCCATCTCAGCGTCAGCAGCTCACATCTTGGGAGACATCTGCAGAGAGCGATACGAGGCCGTTCTGCCCACGGTTCGACTGCTGCTCTATCACAATCGATTTGTGCCTTTTGTCTCCGCCGTGGCAGCGCTGGAACTGGAGAATACTCAGTGAGTCCTCCTAAGTTAGAAAAGATAAATAATCAATTGTTTAAAATCAATTACTAGATTTAATTAAATACTCATAGCCAAATATAATATGAAACAAGAAGCAACACAGAAATAAGCTGAGAGGAGTCTGATATTTTAGCTTCTTTGAGGTGTTTTTCATTTATAATTTGTGGTGTAATTGTTTCGTTTGTCCAGGGAGGCTAACACTATATTCCGTGGCAACTCCCTGGCAACCCGCTGATTAGGTAACAGGGGTCCGATATGGACCGTTCAACGTAAAACTTTACACTTCCTGTTGTCAGGGGGCGTGGCTTAAGTGATGTCATGATTTGACCATACAGTTTTGCAGGGGACCGGATGTGGGTCAATCACTGAAGGTTTGATGTATTAGACAGTTTTCGTGTAAGAGCTGTAAGCGTTTCGTTTTTCATGGCGAGATGTCCAACTTTGAGGTCTGGCCCCGCCCCTTCAGCATGCATGAAAACGCACAGTTTTGATAACATTTGTTCCCCCGTGCCTTATAAAGAAACTGGCCAAGTTTGAATCAAATCGAGCGAAATCCCTAGGAGGAGTTCGTTGAAATGCAGAGGCTGTAAACGGCCAAAAAGGGGTGAAAATTTGGTCATCGTTCCAAAATGGCCGCCTTACCATTTATCGTACAACATTGGTGCCAGAGGGTTTTCTGTGCATCTTGGTGAGTTGGACAAGTGTACCAAATTTCATGATTCTACGTCAAACTAAGGTCAATGCAGAGGGTATTTTGAATATTTCTAGGGGGCGCTCTTGAGCCGTTTCTGTAGCGATTTGCTAATTAGCATAAACACCTGTTCAAGGGGTGGGCAATGATCGATCATACTGATTTTGGTACTTCTCGGATCAAATCTGTGGATTTTAGATCCAAACGTATGGTTATGGCGTTACGTCTTACTTCGCCACGTCGCCACGCCCACATGCTCCACCAAAAACGAACAGTATTGGAATGCTTGTTACACCAACATGTCTTCGGTCACTGGACACAATGCCACGCTGATTAGGTAACAGGGGTCCGATATGGACCGTTCAACGTAAAACTTTACACTTCCTGTTGTCAGGGGGCGTGGCTTAAGTGATGTCATGATTTGACCATACAGTTTTGCGGGGGACCGGATGTGGGTCAATAACTGAAGGTTTGATGTATTAGACTTTTTTCGTGTAAGAGCTGTAAGCGTTTCGTTTTTCATGGCGAGATGTCCAACTTTGACGTCTGGCCCCGCCCCTTCAGCATTCATGAAAACGCACAATTTTGATGTTGTTTGTTCCCCCATGCCTTATGAAGAAACTGGCCAAGTTTGAACCAAATCGAGCGAAATTCATAGGAGGAGTTCGTTCAAATGCGGAGGCTGTAAACGGCCAAAAAGGGGTGAAAATTTGGTCATCGTTTCAAAATGGCCGCCTTCCCATTTATTGTACAACGTTGGTGCCAGAGGGTTTTCTGTGCATCTTGGTGAGATGGACAAGTGTACCGAATTTCATGATTCTACGTCAAAATAAGGTCAATGCGGAGGGTATTTTGAAATTTTCTAGGGGGCGCTCTTGAGCCGTTTCTGTGACGATTTTTGCCACGCCCCCAAAATACGTAATTTTTCACCAGTCCTGACGAGTCCGCCAAATTTGGTGAGTTTTCGTATATGATAAAGCCTCCAAAAGGCCACTTCTTTGGGGGGAAGAAAAATAAAAAAAAAAATAATAATAATAATTAAAGCCGCAAGCGGCGTTGAGGCCCTCGCAGCTTAGCGCCGCTCGGACCTTATTGAGGCGACCGCGCGAGCTCCAGCTCGTCCGCTCGGTCGCCATTTCGAAGTCTCTCGTGTCTACTCCGCACCAGGGGTGCACACGCACAATAAATCTGGTTCAGATCGGATGATGTCTCACTGAGATATAACAGTTTGAATAATCTAGGGGGCGCTCTGGAGTCACATGTTAAACCACAATATCAATGTGTCCACAAGGTCTCACTGATGATACACAATAAATCTGGTTCAGATCGGATGATGTCTCACTGAGATATAACAGTTTGAATAATCTAGGGGGCGCTATGGAGTTATATGTTAAACCACAATATCAATGTGTCCACAAGGGCTCACTGATTATTCACAATAAATTTGGTTCAGATCGGATGATGTATCACTGAGATATAACTATAGAAATAATGTAGGGGGCGCACTTGAGTCAAATGTTAGCCCACCATATCAATGTGTCCACAAGGACTCACTGATGATGCACAATAAATCTGGTTCAGATCGGATGATGTCTCACTGAGATATAACAATTTGAATAATCTAGGGGGCGCTCTTGAGTCATATGTTAAACCACAATATCAATGTGTCCACAAGGTCTCACTGATGAAACATAGTAAATATCGTGCAGATCGGATAATGTATCACTGAGATATAACTGTAGTAATAATATAGGGGGCGCTATGGAGTATAAATTTACATACATTATCAATGTGTGTAGAAGTGTTCACTGATGAATCACAATAAATCTCGTGCAGATCGGATAATGTATCACTAAGATATAACTGTAGTAATAATATAGGGGGCGCTATGGAGTAAAAATTTACATACCATTATCAATGTGTGTCAAAGTGTTCACTGATAAAGCACAATAAATCTCGTGCAGATCGGATAATGTATCACTAAGATATAACTGTAGTAATAATATAGGGGACGCTATGGAGTAAAAATTTACATACCATTATCAATGTGTATCGAAGTGTTCACTGATAAAGCACAATAAATCTTGTGTAGATTGGATAATGTATCACTGAGATATAACTGTAGTAATAATATAGGGGGCGCTATGGAGTAAAAATTTACATACCATTATCAATGTGTATAGAAGTGTTCACTGATTAATCACAATAAATCTCGTGCAGATCGGATAATGTATCACTAAGATATAACTGTAGTAATAATATAGGGGGCGCTATGGAGTAAAAATTTACATACCATTATCAATGTGTGTCGAAGTGTTCACTGATAAAGCACAATAAATCTCGTGCAGATCGGATAATGTATCACTAAGATATAACTGTAGTAATAATACAGGGGGCGCTATGGAGTAAAAATTTACATACCATTATCAATGTGTGTAGAAGTGTTCACTGATGAATCATAATAAATCTCGTGCAGATCGGATAATGTATCACTAAGATATAACTGTAGTAATAATATAGGGGGCGCTATGGAGTAAAAATTTACATACCATTATCAATGTGTGTCGAAGTGTTCACTGATAAAGCACAATAAATCTCGTGCAGTTTGGATAATGTATCACTGAGATATAACTGTATTAATAATATAGGGGGCGCTATGGAGTAAAAATTTACATACCATTATCAATGTGTATAGAAGTGTTCACTGATGAATCACAATAAATCTGGTTCAGATCGGATGATGTATCACTGAGATATAACAGTTTGAATAATCTAGGGGGCGCTCTGGAGTCATATGTTAGCCCACCATATCAATGTGTCCACAAGGGCTCACTGATGATGCACAATAAATCTGGTTCAGATCGGATGATGTATCACTGAGATATAACTATATAAATAATCTAGGGGGCGCACTTGAGTCAAATGTTAGCCCACCATATCAATGTGTCCACAAGGGCTCACTGATGATGCACAATAAATCTGGTTCAGATCGGATGATGTATCACTGAGATACAACAGTTTGAATAATCTAGGGGGCGCTATGGAGGCTATTTGCTAATTAGCATAAACACCTGTTCAAGGGGTGGGTAATGATCGATCATAATGATTTTGGTACTCCTCAGATCAAATCTGTGGAGTTTAGAACCAAACGTATTGTGACGGCGTTACGTCTTACTTCGCCACGTCACCACGCCCACTTGCTCCACCCAAAACGAACAGTGCTGGAAAGCTTGTTACACCAACATGTCTTCGGTGACTGGATACAATGTCACGCTGATTAGGTAACAGGGATCCCATATGGACCGTTCAACGTAAAACTTTACACTTCCTGTTGTCAGGGGGCGTGGCTTAAGTGATGTCATGATTTGACCATACAGTTTTGCAGGGGACCGGATGTGGGTCAATCACTGAAGGTTTGATGTATTAGACAGTTTTCGTGTAAGAGCTATAAGCGTTTCGTTTTTCATGGCGAGATGTCCAACTTTGAGGTCTGGCCCCGCCCCTTCATCATGCATGAAAACGCACAGTTTTGAAAATATTTGTTCCCCCGTGCCTTATAAAGAAACTGGCCAAGTTTGAATCAAATCGAGCGAAATCCCTAGGAGGAGTTCGTTGAAATGCAGAGGCTGTAAACGGCCAAAAAGGGGTGAAAATTTGGTCATCGTTCCAAAATGGCCGCCTTACCATTTATCGTACAACATTGGTGCCAGAGGGTTTTCTGTGCATCTTGGTGAGTTGGACAAGTGTACCAAATTTCATGATTCTACGTCAAACTAAGGTCAATGCAGAGGGTATTTTGAATATTTCTAGGGGGCGCTCTTGAGCCGTTTCTGTAGCGATTTGCTAATTAGCATAAACACCTGTTCAAGGGGTGGGCAATGATCGATCATACTGATTTTGGTACTCCTCGGATCAAATCTGTGGATTTTAGAACCAAACGTATGGTGATGGCGTTATGTCTTACTTCGCCACGTCGCCACGCCCACATGCTCCACCAAAAACGAACAGTATTGGAATGCTTGTTACACCAACATGTCTTCGGTCACTGGACACAATGCCACGCTGATTAGGTAACAGGGGTCCGATATGGACCGTTCAACGTAAAACTTTACACTTCCTGTTGTCAGGGGGCGTGGCTTAAGTGATGTCATGATTTGACCATACAGTTTTGCGGGGGACCGGATGTGGGTCAATAACTGAAGGTTTGATGTATTAGACTTTTTTCGTGTAAGAGCTGTAAGCGTTTCGTTTTTCATGGCGAGATGTCCAACTTTGACGTCTGGCCCCGCCCCTTCAGCATTCATGAAAACGCACAATTTTGATATTGTTTGTTCCCCCGTGCCTTATGAAGAAACTGGCCAAGTTTGAACCAAATCGAGCGAAATTCATAGGAGGAGTTCGTTCAAATGCGGAGGCTGTAAACGGCCAAAAAGGGGTGAAAATTTGGTCATCGTTCCAAAATGGCCGCCTTACCATTTATCGTACAGCGTTGGTGCAAGAGGGTTTTCTGTGCATCTTGGTGAGTTGGACAAGTGTACCAAATTTCATGATTCTACGTCAAACTAAGGTCAATGCGGAGGGTATTTTGAAAATTTCTAGGGGGCGCTCTTGAGCCGTTTCTGTGGCGATTTTTGCCACGCCCCCAAAATACGTAATTTTTCACCAGTCCTGACGAGTCCGCCAAATTTGGTGAGTTTTCGTATATGATAAAGCCTCCAAAAGGCCACTTCTTTGGGGGGAAGAAAAAAAAAATAATAATAATTAAAGCTGCAAGCAGCATTGAGGCCCTCGCAGCTTAGCGCCGCTCTGGCCTTATTGAGGCGACCGCGCAAAATCCAGCTCGTCCGCTCGTTCACCATTTCGAAGTCTCTCATGTCTATCCCGCACCAGGTGTGCAAACGCACAATAAATCTGGTTCAGATCGGATGATATCTCACTGAGATATAACAGTTTGAATAATCTAGGGGGCGCTCTTGAGTCATATGTTAAACCACAATATCAATGTGTCGACAAGGTCTCACTGATGAAGCACAATAAATCTCGTGCAGATCGGATAATGTATCACTGAGATATAACTGTAATAATAATATAGGGGGCGCTATGGAGTAAAAATATACATACCATTATCAATGTGTGTAGAAGTGTTCACTGATAAAGCACAATAAATCTCGTGCAGATCGGATAATGTATCACTAAGATATAACTGTAGTAATAATACAGGGGGCGCTATGGAGTAAAAATTTACATACCATTATCAATGTGTGTAGAAATGTTCACTGATGAATCACAATAAATCTTGTGCAGATCGGATAATGTATCACTAAGATATAACTGTAGTAATAATATAGGGGGCGCTATGGAGTAAAAATTTACATACCATTATCAATGTGTGTCGAAGTGTTCACTGATAAAGCACAATAAATCTCGTGCAGATCGGATAATGTATCACTGAGATATAACTGTAGTAATAATATAGGGGGCGCTATGGAGTAAAAATTTACATACCATTATCAATGTGTATAGAAGTGTTCACTGATGAATCACAATAAATCTCGTGCAGATCGGATAATGTATCACTAAGATATAACTGTAGTAATAATATAGGGGGCGCTATGGAGTAAAAATTTACATACCATTATCAATGTGTGTCGAAGTGTTCACTGATAAAGCACAATAAATCTTGTGCAGATCGGATAATGTATCACTAAGATATAACTGTAGTAATAATACAGGGGGCGCTATGGAGTAAAAATTTACATACCATTATCAATGTGTGTCGAAGTGTTCACTGATAAAGCACAATAAATCTCGTGCAGATCGGATAATGTATCACTAAGATATAACTGTAGTAATAATACAGGGGGCGCTATGGAGTAAAAATTTACATACCATTATCAATGTGTGTCGAAGTGTTCACTGATAAAGCACAATAAATCTCGTGCAGATCGGATAATGTATCACTAAGATATAACTGTAGTAATAATACAGGGGGCGCTATGGAGTAAAAATTTACATACCATTATCAATGTGTGTAGAAGTGTTCACTGATGAATCACAATAAATCTCGTGCAGATCGGATAATGTATCACTAAGATATAACTGTAGTAATAATATAGGGGGCGCTATGGAGTAAAAATTTACATACCATTATCAATGTGTGTCGAAGTGTTCACTGATAAAGCACAATAAATCTCGTGCAGATCGGATAATGTATCACTAAGATATAACTGTAGTAATAATATAGGGGGCGCTATGGAGTAAAACTTTACATACCATTATCAATGTGTGTCGAAGTGTTCACTGATAAAGCACAATAAATCTGGTTCAGATCGGATGATGTATCACTGAGATATAACTATAGACATAATGTAGGGGGCGCACTTGAGTCAAATGTTAGCCCACCATATCAATGTGTCCACAAGGGCTCACTGATGATGCACAATAAATCTGGTTCAGATCGGATGATGTATCACTGAGATATAACTATAGAAATAATGTAGGGGGCGCACTTGAGTCAAATGTTAGCCCACCATATCAATGTGTCCACAAGGGCTCACTGATGATGCACAATAAATCTGGTTCAGATCGGATGATGTATCACTGAGATATAACTATAGAAATAATGTAGGGGGCGCACTTGAGTCAAATGTTAGCCCACCATATCAATGTGTCCACAAGGGCTCACTGATGATGCACAATAAATCTGGTTCAGATCGGATGATGTATCACTGAGATACAACAGTTTGAATAATCTAGGGGGCGCTATGGAGGGTATTTGCTAATTAGCATAAACACCTGTTCAAGGGGTGGGTAATGATCGATCATAATGATTTTGGTACTCCTCAGATCAAATCTGTGGAGTTTAGAACCAAACGTATGGTGACGGCGTTACGTCTTACTTCGCCATGTCACCACGCCCACTTGCTCCACCCAAAACGAACAGTGCTGGAAAGCTTGTTACACCAACATGTCTTCGGTGACTGGATACAATGTCACGCTGATTAGGTAACAGGGATCCGATATGGACCGTTCAACGTAAAACTTTACACTTCCTGTTGTCAGGGGGCGTGGCTTAAGTGATGTCATGATTTGACCATACAGTTTTGCAGGGGACCGGATGTGGGTCAATCACTGAAGGTTTGATGTGTTAGACAGTTTTCGTGTAAGAGTTGTAAGCGTTTCGTTTTTCATGGCGAGATGTCCAACTTTGAGGTCTGGCCCCGCCCCTTCACCATGCATGAAAACGCACAGTTTTGATATAGTTTGTTCCCCCGTGCCTTATAAAGAAACTGGCCAAGTTTGAATCAAATCGAGCGAAATCCCTAGGAGGAGTTCGTTGAAATGCAGAGGCTGTAAACGGCCAAAAAGGGGTGAAAATTTGGTCATCGTTCCAAAATGGCCGCCTTACCATTTATCGTACAACATTGGTGCCAGAGGGTTTTCTGTGCATCTTGGTGAGTTGGACAAGTGTACCAAATTTCATGATTCTACGTCAAACTAAGGTCAATGCAGAGGGTATTTTGAATATTTCTAGGGGGCGCTCTTGAGCCGTTTCTGTAGCGATTTGCTAATTAGCATAAACACCTGTTCAAGGGGTGGGCAATGATCGATCATACTGATTTTGGTACTTCTCGGATCAAATCTGTGGATTTTAGATCCAAACGTATGGTTATGGCGTTACGTCTTACTTCGCCATGTCGCCACGCCCACTTGCTCCACCCAAAACGAACAGTGCTGGAAAGCTTGTTACACCAACATGTCTTTAGTCACTGGACACAATGTCACGCTGATTAGGTAACACGGGTCCGATATGGACCTTTCAAAGTAAAACTTTACACTTCCTGTTGTCAGGGGGCGTGGCTTAAGTGATGTCATGATCTGACCATTCAGTATTAAAGGGGACCGGATGTGCGTCAATCACTGAAGGTTTGATGTATTAGACAGTTTTCGTGTAAGAGCTGTAAACGTTTCGTTTTTCATGGCGAGATGTCCAAATTTGAGGTCTGGCCCCGCCCCTTCAGCATGCATGAAAACGCACAATTTTGATATCGTTTGTTCCCCCGTGCCTTATGAAGAAACTGGCCAAGTTTGAACCAAATCGAGCGAAATCCATAGGAGGAGTTGGTTCAAATGCGGAGGTTGTAAACGGCCAAAAAGTTGTGAAAATTTGGTCATCGTTCCAAAATGGCCGCCTTCCCATTTATTGTACAACGTTGGTGCCAGAGGGTTTTCTGTGTATCTTGGTGAGATGGACAAGTGTACCAAATTTCATGATTCTACGTCAAACTAAGGTCATGCGGAGGGTATTTTGAATATTTCTAGGGGGCGCTCTTGAGCCGTTTCTGTGGCGATTTTTGCCACGCCCCCAAAATACGTAATTTTTCACCAGTCCTGACGAGTCTGCCAAATTTGGTGAGTTTTCATATATGATAAAGCCCCCAAAATGCCACTTCTTTTGGGGGAAGAATAAAAATAAAAATAATAAAAAAAATAATAAACAGTACAATTACAATAGGCCTTCGCAGCGCTTAGCTGCTCGGGCCTAATTAAAGCTGCAAGCAGCATTGAGGCCCTCGCAGCTTAGCGCCGCTCGGACCTTATTGAGGCGACCGCGCGAGCTCCAGCTCGTCCGCTCGGTCGCCATTTCGAAGTCTCTCGTGTCTACTCCGCACCAGGGGTGCACACGCACAATAAATCTGGTTCAGATCAGATGATGTCTCACTGAGATATAACAGTTTGAATAATCTAGGGGGCGCTATGGAGTTATATGTTAAATCACAAAATCAATGTGTCCACAAGGGCTCACTGATGATGCACAATAAATCTGGTTCAGATCGGATGATGTATCACTGAGATATAACAGTTTGAATAATCTAGGGGGCGCTCTGGAGTCATATGTTAAACCACAATATCAATGTGTCCACAATGTCTCAATGATGATTCACAGTAAATCTGGTTCAGATCGGATGATGTATCACTGAGATATAACTATAGAAATAATGTAGGGGGCGCACTTGAGTCAAATGTTAGCCCACCTTATCAATGTGTCCACAAGGACTCACTGATGATGCACAATAAATCTGGTTCAGATCGGATGATGTCTCACTGAGATATAACAGTTTGAATAATCTAGGGGGCGCTCTGGAGTCACATGTTAAACCACAATATCAATGTGTCCACAAGGTCTCACTGATGATACACGATAAATCTGGTTCAGATCGGATGATGTCTCACTGAGATATAACAGTTTGAATAATCTAGGGGGCGCTATGGAGTTATATGTTAAACCACAATATCAATGTGTCCACAAGGGCTCACTGATTATTCACAATAAATTTGGTTCAGATCGGATGATGTATCACTGAGATATAACTATAGAAATAATGTAGGGGGCGCACTTGAGTCAAATTTAGCCCACCTTGTCAATGTGTCCACAAGGGCTCATTGATGATACACAATAAATCTGGTTCAGATCAGATGATGTCTCACTGAGATATAACAGTTTGAGTAATCTAGGGGGCGCTCTGGAGTCATATGTTAAACCACAATATCAATGTGTCCACAATGTCTCACTGATGATACACAATAAATCTGGTTCAGATCGGATGATGTATCACTGAGATATAACTGTAGTAATAATATAGGGGGCGCTATGGAGTAAAAATTTACATACCATTATCAATGTGTGTCGACGTGTTCACTGATAAAGCACAATAAATCTCGTACAGATCGGATAATGTATCACTGAGATATAACTGTAGAAATAATATAGGGGGCGCTGTGGAGTAAAAATTTACATACCATTATCAATGTGTGTAGAAGTGTTCACTGATGAATCACAATAAATCTCGTGCAGATCGGATAATGTATCACTAAGATATAACTGTAGTAATAATATAGGGGGCGCTATGGAGTAAAAATTTACATACCATTATCAATGTGTGTCGAAGTGTTCACTGATAAAGCACAATAAATCTTGTGCAGATCGGATAATGTATCACTAAGATATAACTGTAGTAATAATACAGGGGGCGCTATGGAGTAAAAATTTACATACCATTATCAATGTGTGTAGAAGTGTTCACTGATGAATCACAATAAATCTCGTGCAGATCGGATAATGTATCACTAAGATATAACTGTAGTAATAATATAGGGGGCGCTATAGAGTAAAAATTTACATAACATTATCAATGTGTGTCGAAGTGTTCACTGATAAAGCACAATAAATCTCGTGCAGATCGGATAATGTATCACTGAGATATAACTGTAGTAATAATATAGGGGGCGCTATGGAGTAAAAATTTACATAACATTATCAATGTGTGTCAAAGTGTTCACTGATGATGCACAATAAATCTGGTTCAGATCGGATGATGTATCACTGAGATATAACTATAGAAGTAATGTAGGGGGCGCACTTGAGTCAAATGTTTGCCCACCATATCAATGTGTCCACAAGGGCTCACTGATGATGCACAATAAATCTGGT